>VXAB01008562.1:0-10853 GCA_013399175.1 Odontophorus gujanensis
TCTATGAATCTATGAATCTTTTTATTTTTGAAAAGAAACATACACATCAGGATCTATACAGAAGGAGAATAAAAAGAAAGAAAAAAGCAAATGTGCAGTATTATATCTTGAGTGAATTTTCCAAATTTTCCACGATACCATACACAATGGCACAATAGAACTGGAAATTACTTCTCAGAAACAGTAGTTGCAACACTTCATGATTAGTAACAGATCTCTCCCTGGAATAACTGCTAATATCTTCACTGTTCATAATATTTCAGTTTTTTATTTGTGACAGCTTAACTTCAAAGCACTCAAAAATTTGGATCAACTTGTCCAAGCATCCATGACCTGAAGAATATGAGTGTGTATGTTTTATCTAATAGTTTTTACTACCTGGCTGATGAGTCTTGGTGAAAAATTTGGTTTAGAAGGATAACAATATTCATAATTTCTCTGCATCTACTAATTCCTACTGTTAGCACAGGAAGTAGAGTAATACTGTATGGAATATAATTTTGGCAGCATTTTCAGCATATCCCAAATCATTAGAAATTGTTCAAAGCTATTAAATACTAATGTTTAGTATTGAATACAAGGTAGCAAAACATAATATTCAAATAATCTGGGCATTGTAAAATAGCTTGCAGTTTGCATTTCCAGTTTTTATCTCCATACTAATTCAGATTTTCAATGCAAATGCCTTGATATTTCTCTATGCTCTGTAAAAAAAACTGCATACAGTGTCAAAACTTAATAGAAATTATTTATTTATGGGTATATTGCTTGTGGTTGTGATAGGTTCAGAACAGTAAAAATTCTTACACTGTAACCTCTGCAGTAAACTATTTGCCCCGAAAACATCTTAGAATATTAATCTGTATTAGGAATGATTAATTTTTCTTAAGCCATGATCAGGTTACAAGGTAGCAATAATTAAAAGAGTTGTGATCACACAATATATTTGCAATCACATTAAGGAGTATATAAAATAGCAATGCAAAATTTGGATAACATCCTGAAAGAAACAAGCAAAAATGGAATTACATGATCTGTTAAATTTCAGAAAATACTAAGTGCAGCAGGGGACACTTTTTTGATCAAAGATGTTGATTCTCCTGGGATAAGACCAGAAGCAAGTGAGAACAAGGGACAATGAAGCTTTACACAATTCTTCAGCCAAGACAAGTGAATAAGTGCACAGTGAGCAAGTAACAGACTATAATTCAAGTGCTAAACCACTCACACAAACTAAAGGAGTATCTGTGGAACACTTTGATTTTAAACACCTAAAACAGACATGTCCAACCCGCAGGCCACATGAGGCCCGGCACAGTTCACAATATGGACTGCCTCTTGGCAACGGCTCTTTGTTGCTGAGTGGCCAAGTATGTACCCATCACTCACAACAGACAAACTTTGTTATGCAATTGGGACCGTCTGGCTTGAAAGCAAGGCACAGGGAGAGTACAGTGCAATGTTGACTCAAGTGATGGCAAATAATTGTGCGCATTCTGATACAGTAGCTAAACACAGTCCTGTGAAGAGAGAAAAATAGGCAGCTGTGCTTTCTGGTTTGATACAGGAACTTGAGAACAGGCTCAAGACTGCAAAAGAAAAAACAAAAAAACAACGTCTATTTATGTTTGCGACTCTATTTTCAGTCAATATAAATACATTAACTGCAAATTTTCAAATGGAATAGAGTTGCAATGGGAAAATCAATTCAAAAGTCTGATCATGTTTCTTTACGAGACTATCATAAGACCTCTCTTACCAGAGAGAAATATTCCTTGCTTCATAATCACATCTTATACATGTTATCATTTCTTGGTAGTAGGCACCTTTGTGAACAGTCGTCAAGAATGAAGCACAAAAAAAAAAAAAAAACATCAAAAATCTCTGATGAACCCCTGGACAGCTCACTAAGAATTGCAGCCACTTCTACCAAAGCAGACCAATGCATTAATTTCACAGATGCAAGTTAAAATATTCCACTAGTTTTTTGTTTTTGTTGCTCTCTCTTTTTTAATGTTTTAGTTGAAATATTTAAAAATACAATGTTTTGTTGCTTATATATTAATTACAGTATATATTTCATGAGGTTTGCTCTGAAAGTAATGCCTGCTTTTTTATGATGTTGGTCGATAACATCAGAGGCAGATGTTGCTGGCATGGCAATAGAGGTTGAGCCTTCCCACCAATATCCCATTGCATTTTGTCACCACGTGGCAGACGGCAGCAGAAGGGCAGTCTGATACAGTAATATCTGACATGGAAGTGTGTATGAAGCAAAGATGTGTCATTGTATTCCTCCATGAAAAAAAGAATTGCACCCATTGATATTCATCTTGCTGAACATTCATGGAGACTGAACAGCAGATGTGAGCACAGCAGTGTGTTCTCATTAGTGGTGAGAGCAGCAGTGGGTCACTCATGCAGGTTTGGATGAGCATGGCATGCAGCCTCTCGTTCATCGCTGGTGACAACAGATAGCTAAAGGTGATGTCTGTGTTGGAAAGTAGTGTATGTAGCTGAGAATTTGCTGTATCAGAGTTACTGCGCTTGTTGTATCTGCTGTAGGTTCTACCTGAATAAACCAGAGTTATTAACTTCCAAGAAACCTGCATATATGTGGCCCAAAACAATTTCTCTTCACTGAATGCAGCCCAGGCAAGCCAAAAGGTTGGACATCCATGCCTTAGAAAATCTTAGAAACATAACAAGAGCAATTCAGCAATTACATTCTAGGGCGACAATCCTATTCATCCCAGCAAAGTTTAAAACAGATTTAAGAATTAAAACACTTGTTATCCATTCAGATAGTAACATTGCATGTTAAGCTATGCATGGTAAGATCAGAAAAAAAAAAATCGTGTTCACATGCAGTTCATGCAGGAACACTGACTAAGTAAAGAATATTTAGAAAGCCCAGTTGTAACATTAGGCCCTAAAAAACAATAGTATTAAAATAAAACAAAGAAAAAAACATGGCAAGGCAAATTTACCACTTTTGCTGAGAAAGGAAGTATGCATACATGAATGTTATGTAAAAATTACACAGCTTTTCTTTGATCTGTTAACAAGAAAACTAAACAAGTTGGTGGATATTCTCCAAATAACTTGTTATTATTTAATTTTATTTTAGATGACAGAATTCCTTCCCAAAGAGAACAAAGATTGATCCTCTGGGAGAAGAGACTTGAAAGACAGAAATAATTACTGTCTGCATATCCTATTCTTAGAGGATGACCAAGGTTAAGAGTTTTATAGAACTACAGACAGACCATTTCCCTTACATGGCTTCATATGAATTGCTGTGGCTTAAGCAGGTAAATACTACCCTCATTTTAGTAAATTTTAATTAACTTTTCTACACTATGGGACTGCTGTGCTTCATTCATCATTTAAAAATCCAAGTCATTAGATATCAGGCAAGGATAAACTGCTACTTTGTGTTCTACTCTTCATTAGTCAGAAACAAGGAATGCAAGAGGATGGGAGCATACTTTATTGGCCCCAGCATAGCTTCACAGAGGTGAAGCAGATGTCATATCGACCCTCCCACCTCACAGGTGCCTCCGTATACACCATCTTCATTTCTTTTTATTAGCATCATCTGCATAATAGCCATGCTGAAGATACTTCCTGTACTTCTATGGTGACTTTCTCCTTGGAAGAACCAAGCCCTGCACCGAAGCCACTATCTCTACAACCTTCAGATTCCACTTGCCTGGAGGAACAGGTCCTTGGCCTCCAACCTCCCCCAGCCACAATCTGCATCACTGGTCTAGAGACAAGGTGGAACCAAATCTTGTGTCCTGTTTTATAGGTGATAGCTATTACTGGCAAACAAAAGTATTTATCCTGGTTAACTGATTGTTCAGTTTTGTTCACATAGTAGAACCTTGTTCTTTGCATAAAAGACTGCTGCAACCTCATATATGCAGGATAAAGCTTCTAGCATTGGCCAGCTGCCTTATTTGGTCAGAGTACAGGCTGTAGGGAGTACAGATCCCCCTGAGTACAGATGTGAAAAACTACAACAGCGATAGAAGTAGCACCAGTGCCAGCAGCAACAGTGATATTAAGAGTAGATGTAGCAAGATGTATGCTGTCACAGGAGTGTGAAGCAACAGCTGCTGGTCTGTAACTGACTGTCTGATAGCTGTGCAGCTAGCATGGTACACATGAGCTGTTCACTGCTCTACATTTGTTTTTTGTTGGTGGGATTTCCTTTGCATCTGTAATCGGAGTGGGCAGACAGTGGGTCTCCCAGTGGGCTCTATGCCAATTCACTTCCACTTAGAATTTTTCCAGCTCTCCACAGATGTGCAGTGCACACCTGAAACTGGCAACAGGTGTCAACTTGATTGACACTGTATATAGGACACAGACATATGGCCCTGAAATTCTCGTGTATTGAAACAAATAGACTCAAGACTCCTCCCTGATGCTAATAAAATGGGATCTTACAAGTATGGCTACTTATTCCTCCATATCTTTTTCACCTTTTTATTCTATGACTTAGGAAAAATAAATAAATAAATAATTTCTAGAACAGCACATAATGTTTGGACTAATCACTGTTATTTCTTGATAGACTGATTGGAAGGATTTACTGTCTTTTGACTGTAAATCATGCTCAAAGAATTCAGACAGTGCAAGCACATTCTGCCCCAACTGAGTACAATAAGTAAATTGAAATGAATCAAATTATTGGGAAGGCACATAGGGAAATAAGCATGAGTGAAGAAAGTTTGCTTAAAAAAAAAAGAAAGAAAGAAAGATGCACTATATAAATGGCAGTAAGGTCATGATCAGATTCAACACTATGCCACATATTACAGATACAGGTCAAATAATTGATGCTGCAATCTACAGCTTGGACTTAAAAATGATGGAGGGCCTTGCTGTAAGCTAACTACTAGAATACTCTAAAAAATGGATTAATATTACTAATGAAATTAAAATGTTAACGTTTTTCACCATCCATGGTTGTAAATTACCAGGACAGGTTTAACTATCTGACAGTATCATTGTTGTTCTGTCTGAGTCAAGTTTGTAGCTTGTTTCATAAAATCATAGAATAGAATCACCAAGATTGGAAAAAGCCTACAAGAACACCCAGTCCAATTGTCTGCATTTCACCAATAGTTCTCACTAAATCATATTCCTCAAGACAACATTTAAATGTTCCTTGAACACCTCCAGGATTGATAACTCTCTGAGCAGCCCATTCCAGCTCCTGACCACTCTTTTGGAGAAAGAGTATTTCCTAATGTCCAACCTGAATCTCCCCTGACACCACTTGAGGCATTCCCTCTAGTCTTATCACTAGTTACATGAGAGAAGAGACTGACCCCCAGCTGACTACAACCTCCCTTCAGGTAGTTATAGGGGGTGATAAGGTCTCCCTTGAGCCTCCTCTTCTCCAGACTGAACAATCCCAGCTCCCTAAGCCATTCCTCATGGGCCTGTGCTCCAGACCCCTCACCAGCTCCATTGCCCTTCTCTGGATGTGCTCCAGGGCTTCAATGTCCTTCTTGGAGTGAGGGACCCCAAACTGAACACAGTAGTAGAGATGCAGCCGCACCAGTGATGAGTACAGGGGGATGAATACTTCTCTGTTCCTGCTGGCAACACTATTTCTATAGATATAAGCCAGGATGCCATGGGTCTTCTTGGCCACCTAGGAACACTGCTGGCTCATGTTCAGCCGAATGTTGACTAATACCCCCAGGTCCATTTACTCTACAGTCTTCCAGCCGCTCTGCCCCAAGCCTGTAGTGCTGCTTGGAGGTGTGGACAAAGTGCAGGACCTGGCACTTGGTCTTGTTGAAGCTCATCCCATTGGCTTCAACCCAGCAATCCAGCTTGTCCAGGTTCCTCTGTAGGGCCTCGCTGCCCCCAGCAGGTCAGCACTTCCAGCCAACTTGGTGTCATCTGCAAACTTACTGAGGGTACTCTCAATGCCCTCATCCAGATCACCAATAAAGATACTGAAGAGGACAGGCCCCAGCACTGATCCATGAGGAACACCACTCATGATCGCTCGCCAGATGGATTTAGCTTCATTCACCGCCAATCTCTGGGCCCAGCCATCCAGCCCAATTCTTTACGCAGCAAAGAGCATACCTGTCTAAGCCACAGACTGGCAGCTTCTTCAGGAGAATACAGTGGGAGGCAGTGTCGAAAACTTTGCTGAAGTCAAGTTAGACCACATCAATAGCCTTTCCAACTTTATTTATTTGGATAAAGTTGAAAATAATATAAAATTCTTCCACTTGGGCTCTAGGCCAATCACAAATGATCATATTCAAAATTCAGAACATGTACAGTATCCTGAAAATGTAATTTTTGCACAAACAGAAAAGCTAAGTATGGTCATGTAAATACAGCTAAAAACATATGGTAGTTAAAAGCGTCGGATCTCCTTTTGTTGCTGTTATTTCTGTTTTTCATCTAGATAGACAATCCTACTTATGCAATCTAGGTGGAAAAGTTCTAACAAGTCATTTAAATGGCTGTGGCTTTATAGCGTTTCCCACTTGGCAATGAACAATGTTCCAAAAAACTATTTACTTTTGGTGAATAGATTCTATCACTTTACAATCTAGAATGCCAAACAGTATGTTTAAAAGGACATTACATATGTGCATCTCATTATCAGGCAGGAATGTGAGGTTAGAGGAAAAGGTGTTGGAATGCAATAATGAATAAGGAAAAGACCATATTTAGTTTGACAGAAAAATTAACACATCAAAGATTAGATTCTGAAAGCACAGTACTAGGTGTCTTAAAGTTGCTACTGATTTTAAGAACAATGGATATTTAATTTAATTTGGAAAGTATACGATTAAAAGCATGACAAAATCTTTATTTACATAATATGTTCTACATAGAAAAAGTAAATCTTTTTGCCATCAGAAGTGTATAAAAGGGATAAGAAGTGTATAAAAGGAAAGGATAACTTCATAAACAGGGTCCTTCCTGATCTCTTATTTGCTGTATAATTCTTCGTAAAAATGCACAATCATTTTGCTTTAATTAAAATTTTAGATAAAAGTAATGTATTTTCTTGCTTAAAAAATATCATCTATCAAGTCAAAAACTACTCTTATATTTGACTCAAAAAGACACTGGAGTTCTAAATCTACTGTGATCCATATTTATATGAAATATTTCAGAAAATGACTGTATGAAAAACTCTAATGACACTCCCATTAAAAAAAATCCATTAAGTCACAAAAGATTTTTGAAGTCTTTTAAATTTTCAATCTTTGTTTAGTATGTTAGTTCAGTGTTCTACATTCTCTTTTGTGAATTTACAACACAGCTATAACACAAAACCAAATCCTTATGCCATTATGTTTTTACATTTTTCTGCAACCTCCATATATTGGCTTTTAGCTATAACCATGATATTCTAAAGGGTCGGTTTGATACAGGTTTGCTTCAAGTAATTTTAATACATATGGTTTCTACTTCAGTATATTATATTTTCAAGTCTGTGATGCCAAATAAAGCCAATGCCAAGAAACTGTACACTATTTGCACAAATGTTTACCCTGTTATTTGATTGTTACTTTACAGTGATATATTAACAAAACTAGATATTAAAATTTGCATGA
Source organism: Odontophorus gujanensis (assembly GCA_013399175.1). Lineage (NCBI taxonomy): Eukaryota > Metazoa > Chordata > Aves > Galliformes > Odontophoridae > Odontophorus > Odontophorus gujanensis. The sequence continues at coordinate 7,617 of VXAB01008562.1, forward strand.
AATTCCATCTACAAAGAGTAGTCTAACAAATTTGGGCCCAAATCCTGATGGTTAATACACAGAGACAGCAAAAAGACAACATTGCTCTGTTTATGCCCACACAAAGTCCTATTGAATTTCAGCAACTCTCCCTGCATGATTCCACATGCTCAGCACTGTCTGTAGGATTAGGGTTTGGCTAGGCTACTTTGGAGCTATTGACAAGCTTGAGGCCTACCATCTTTCAGTGAAGTCCATGCAGGCAAAGTTCACTGATTTTAACAGTTTCATCTGTTATTCTCCACAGGATCTTGAGTTCAGCCTGTTATCAAAAGATCCAAATCACTGTATTTTGCTCTAGCAACACTTACCACCCTGGAGTCTCAGAAGGTGAGCGTGAAGAATGGTTTCAAGCTTTTATCTTTCTTGGAGGTGACATCTAAAAGCACACAAGGTACACATTATGTTACTTAAATACAGTATGGACACCTTACTACCCAGATGATTACTTTCACTTTTGATCTGATTTATTTATTTATTTATTTATTCGTCCTAAAAATAATTTATTTTTTAGAATTATTCCTGAAAGAATGTGTCATCTATTCTATTTGGATCAGGGCATACAGATCAAACAGTTGGAAAAAAGAAAAAAGAAAAAAGACAATCTCAGTATAAATGACTTAACAAAGTCTATTTAAGCCACAAAATCAACCTGATTTAATCCTGAGGAACTATAAAGCAGATTAACTAAAAATCATATTCAAATTAACTCAGTCAATTTTGTTAGAGTTTATTTTATCTTCATCTTGAAACACTGATAATTAGCTAGCAACATTAGGAGTAAGAGGAATTAAGGAAAATATACAGTTTTTCTTTTGATGGCTTTCTCGTGATCCACTCAAAATAAGAAAATTATGAGTTCTATGATCATCTCAAAATAATCTGCCGCGTTTTAATATGGCTAAATATGTGCTGTATACTCTTACTAAACATAGCACATTGTTTTGCTGTTAAAAATAGCCTTCTTTATTAATCACGTACTCAGTGCAATGGCGACACAATGTCTGTTCTTGCACACATAATGTACCATATCTTCTAGCAACCAGCAGACTTCGGAAGAAAATAAACCTGAGGTAACTATTTACAATGACTTGTGGCAAACTGTTCATAAGTCTTGTTTATTTCCACGTCAGGGAGAATGTTCCATCTGCTCCAGGTACAAAGGGATTCCTCCGATATGATAAAACTTCAGCACTGAAATAATGCGTCACTTGTAATACAATGTACAATTGGAAAACAGTGCCAAAACCTCAGCTGCTGTAAGTTGCTATAATAAGTGGAATTATGACTATTTGCAATCATTAGAGGAACGGCTCTGGTAGCATAAAATGCTACATGGTATCATAAGATATACAACATTTTTTATTAACTCTTTGTTGATATATGTATAATAATCAGCAGTATGTCTATCTATTTTTCTCTAGAAATAATGAAATAGCATATTGCTCATGGCACCATTTATGAGGCTGGCCTATCCTTTAGCAAGAAAAGACAAATAGGTAGGAAAATCCCATGTTAGAGTCAACAGAATTTAAATACTCACAGACAAAATCAGATATTGTTGCAAAGTTTTATTTTTTATTTGTGTGAAATAATGCCTTCAAAATATTGCTACTCTTAAACAAAAATTAAAAAGAGTAATGAATTTTCTCAATATGAAAAAAGATCCTCCTTAATTTTTTTCACAGACATATGAGGCATTTAAAAAAATAATTGGTCTGTAAACATGTATTTTGGCAATAAAATGGATGGTAAGCTAGAAACTTAATGCAGTAATGAAGAAGATGTCTTTTGTATTTCACAGTCCACATTACCCTCATTACATCATATCACTCATCATAAAAAAAGAAATCAAACAGGTGATGGCAGGTATTTGATGGAACTACACAGCCTGTCCAAGCCCAGTAATATAACATGCAGCAACATTTGCCTGCAAATCAGGAATACTTAGCCAAAACTAATGTGCTGTGAGAAAGCAAACGTAGAACATTATCTGACAATTACATCAGAGTCCATTCACATTTGGTGTCATCACTAAATGTTTGTCTTACAGAACAGCCGTTCTGCTCCAAGTTACATAGATAGCTAGTATTAACTTAAACACAGTGCCATTACCAGATATTAAAACAGTGAATCTGCTGTCATTTAGCATGTGTAAAAGAAAAATGATATGGACAGAGTCCAGGAACTGCAAGCTTCTAAAACCTTTTTTCGTTTTATTACCAATCATTAATCTGACAGATGTCACCCAACAAGCTGTTTATTTAGCTCTTGATCTTTAGATAAGCGTCATTCTTCCATAGATGATTTTTAATTTCTATTTGCCTGGTGTTGTTTATAGAGTTTCTGAAGTAAATGTTTTTATGACTTTTAGGCCTAACTGAAAGCTTTCCCCTGCAAGCAATTATACTTCTGTAAAAATGCCTGCAGGACTGGAGCCTAGAGGATTTAGCTTGTATTCTTATCCAAGTAGCTAAGGTCCCAAATCAAATCAGTTTATCTCCAGAGAAATACATGCTTTTAGCAGATTACTCTTGATCAGATTTCCATGTCTGGTACTAAGTAGTGCTCAAACACTTTGACTTAACCCATAAAGGAAAGACACATAATAAATGAATAAATAAGCCACATTAAAAATAAGAAAATTTGTGTTAAATATAGGTATGCACAAATAAATACATACAGAGATTGAACACACGCTATATGAAAATTTTAGCCTAATACTGCTACATGTGTGAAATGCAAAAAATGAAAGGTTAGTATCATTGATATCACTGATATAATAATAATAGATAGTAATATAAAGGGGAAAATATATAAATAGTAATAGGGGAAAATAATAATAGTAATATAAAGGGGAAATAATCCTGCATATGTTTGTTTCATCCTTCAGTGATTCTGTGCACAATCCTCAAAAATAAGATTCTTATGATGTGTTGTTAATGAGATTTTAGTACCAACATTCCTTACATTCAGCCAGTATAAAGCAATATATTCTACCAGAAAAGATTTGGAGCTCATGGCCAAAAATTAAAATACTTATTTGTTTTACTGCTTGTTCTGGAATCAACCACTAGCTTCTGATGCTATTAAAGTGATCTCCTGTTTCCTAGTGGAGAACCAGGCAGATGGTCTGAAGTCCTAACCAGTGAGATTACTCTAGCTGGAAAAGTACCACATGCAAATTTTCCTTTTATT
>VXAB01008562.1:17745-100871 GCA_013399175.1 Odontophorus gujanensis
ATTAATATATATATATATATATATATTAGAGAGAAGTTTACAGGTAAAGAATATAATATGTGCCAAAAGCAATGAGGCCTGTTGGCTGAAGATACGAATTAACTATCTGTCAGCTGAAGTTTCAAGCTGAAAAAAAAAACAACAAAATGACCTTGCTTGGTCAGACAGATATAGCCTTTGCAGTGAGAACTCAGAACCAGAGCAACACTCGCAGAAACATTTCTTTCTTTAGCTATTGACCCTGATGCAGAGATGGAAGTTGCTTACACCCCTTCATGCTTTCCTTCAGGAAAACTAAGCTAGCAGTGTACCTCACTCATAATTCTGACTTTCTTATTTTTTTGCCATCAAAAATAACTAACAGCTGTACAAGATTGATACTATTAGCTTAATGGACTGTTTTTAGGATGCACATATAGGCTTCTGCATAGTCTTGTTTATTTGCTTATATCCTTCTTTTCCAGAGCAGAAAAGAGATCTCCAGAACAAAGTAACAATATCTGTGAACAGATTTCCCATCTCTGCTTTCTGTAGATGACAAATATTCACAACTTCTACTGCCTTCTGTTCCCTTCAATGCGGATTGCAGGTCCCCTTCCTGAAACAACCCCTCCATTTCATTCACAGATAATAGCATCTTTCTGCACCACATACTCACACACACTTGGATACTGAATTGGATCCCAACAGAGAGGTAAGCATTTTAAATGTGGTCAGTGGTTGCCATTCTCTTTTGAGTCTTACTTCTACAGTACTAATGTCAAAGGGGCACAAACTCCACAGAAACCCATTCTGTTCTACACTACACTTGCAGTGGCAAAATTCTTGCTGCTCTGATATGTGCCACACAGTACCATGTTAGAGTCACTGCTACGTAAACAGTTAAACAGAATTAAGGTACTGCTCATTTTAGTCCTTGTTGCTTACAAACTCTGGTTGCATTAAGACCACAATTGAAGTTAGTGAGATTTCTTACTGAACCGGGGATATACCTGATAAGGGTTTTTTTTTTGTTTTGTTTTTTTTTGCAAAATGTGTATCTCTTTTGTCATTTTATACTTACTACTTCACGTAAGAGTCCATCTTTCATAATCCAGCTCATTAAATGACATTTTAGCCTATCCAGCAATCCAAAATGCTCTTTTCAGCAGGAAATTCTTTGTAAGGTCCACATCCTGCCATCAACCTAGGCACTGATCTCCCACTTGAAAACAGTAGAGAGGTCTGTATAAAATATCACTGGCAGGATATGGGTAATCACTGATCTTTTTCTGGCTAGCAGTAGGAGTAAAAATATGCTGTTTTTCTCATATTTAGCAGTTATTCGGTCTGAATTCATTATTTACCTGTATGTTATTAAGGGTATTTGAAAAGGCTTGTTTTCTTCAAATCCCTAAAGGGGAAGAGATCCATGCCAAGTCTGTCTACCCACACATAATTATATATTTCTGCAGTAGAACTGTTAAAAAAAAAAAAAAAACCAACAAAAAAAAAGATGTTCAATGCTAAGATGTACAATATCTGTCTCCATGCCAAATCCAGGATTCTCAATGAAATAAATAAAATAATAAAATAAATCAGCAGTTTTTGATGATGATATCAAACTGGGTGGAGTGGCAGACTTATCAGAGGAATGCATCATCAGAGGGCTGACCTACAGAAGCTCTGCAGAGAAGGACTGGGGGTCCTGGTGGACAGCAGGATGGCCATGAGCCAGCAGTGTGCCCTTGTGGACCAGAAGGCCAATGGTGTCCTGGGGAGCATTAAAAAGAGCGTGGCCAACAGGTCAAAGGAGGCAATCCTGGCCTGGTGCCCTGCTGAGGCCACATCCGAGGTTCTGTATGCATTTCTGGGCTCCACAGTTCAAGAAAAACATGTAGCTCCTAGAAAGAGTCCAGAAAGGGGCTATGAAGATGGTTAAGGAGCCAAAGTATTTCTTCTATGAGGAAAGCCTGAGAGATATATAGCTGTTAAGCCTGGAGAAGACTGAGAAGGTATCTTATTAATGCAGACAAGTATCTTAAGAGAGGGTATCAACAGGATGGGGCCAGACTGTTTTCTGTGGTGCCTTCCAACAGGACAAGAGGTAACAGGCTTGAACTGAATCACAGGAAGTTCAGGCTGCCTGAGAGTCAATTTTTAAAATCACTTTTTTAAAGCATTTGAAAAGGTCCAAAGTGAAGAAGTGAGCATCTAATTACAGCATGTGATCTACATTTTTCAGAAATATTTTGGTACTACTTACAGTCAGTAAAGGTACAAGATCAGGGAAAGGTAAGTTATCCTAGCTTCTCTTTCCAAGTCTACAGCATCAAATTATGGTGTGATTTAAAGCTGTACTTAACCTCATTGTTTATGATGAGCTTAACAGTATTGTAGTCTTGTGTGGATCTGGAAACGAGAATAGAATTCTACTTCCTACTCCCTTTCGGAAGGCATATGCTTAATTGAGAATATCACGTTTCATTTTTAAACAGTTTCTAAACCTCAGAATTGCAGAAAATTCTTGAAAGCATGTCTTCAATACAGAAAAGGGAAATTAAAGGCATCCACTTGTTAAAAAAAAGCAATGTTTTTTTTTAGGAGAAAGTAGAAGAGAGAATAGCTGACAGATATTTGAAGGGCTGAAGTTAACAGTGCAGGATCTATCCTCAGTTCTCTCCAACTGCAAGATAATCCTTATGAAAGCAGGATACAAAAGGGAGACAGTAAAAGATATGAGAAAAAGAAAAAAGAGGTGGTAATTAAAGAAAACTTTAATCTTTTACTCAAGAGAAGAAGTGGTTTCGTCTGTACTGTCTTTCCTTGTCCTCTTGTAGAACATAGCCCACATTAGCAGATAGATGTTATACTGGGGGAAGAACACAGCAGTGATACAAGGAGAAACCTGCCACAGGACAGAATACCTCAAAGTTGGCACCAAATCATTAGATGAACCAAGATGAAAAAAGCAGTCCAACTGATGCAAACAGATTGGTTAAAAAAAAATAAATGAAATAAAACCAATCCTAATAAGTCTTGCCCAGATTCACGGTGCTCACAAAATGCCCAAAAAATAATTAAAAATAATGGTAAAGGCATAAAACTGAAGTAATCAACTATGTGCTTTATACAGACACTTTTACTCAAGCAGACATAACTGAGATACAAAACCCTCTATCTCTTATCATTGATATTACATCTTGAAAAATATATGTCATCTATTAAATGGCTCCAGAAAGATGACTGGATAAATTTTGTTCATTTTTTAACAATTTCTAAAGGGAAATGCTTGGAACTGTGTTACATGGGGGAAAGTAAAATAGTGCAGGAAATCTATCTGGGATAATAAAAGTAATGATCAAAGGAAAATAAATTCCAAAAAAAAACTTGGTTTGTTGCATTGCATGTAGATAGTAAGCTTCTAGAATAATGCCTCTGGAAAATGGAGAGGAGAAACATAAGTGCTTACATCATATCACAATTGTGTACTTCATATTAGAGTTAAAATACTAAATTCAGGCCTTTCTACATTCCTTATCTTTATATGGTGGACTAATTGGTTTTCAGCATGTTCGGTGAACTGAGCTGGCTGATGTGACTTGAAAAGAGGGTGGGCTTCATGCTTGGAAACAGGAGATGAGAGACAGGTACATTTTATTTCAGATTGTCCAATGTGACTGAAATGCTGCTTAGTTTCTTTCAGTGCAAAATCAACTGAATTAACAGGGACCAACCTCCTAAACCTCCAAAGCTGTAATTGTCAGAGTGTACTGGTGCATTTTCTATGCAATCTGAGAGGCCTTGAATAGCCTCAAACTAAGACATTAACACCTGAGATAAGAAAATCTGTCTCATTTACAGTTCTCTCACCTGGCAGCATTGCTGGGAAAGACCCTTCCTGAAGAGGCAAGGATTTGTAAACCAGCACAGAATAAACACTTAAAAAATTACAGCAATCTAAAGAGATTCACAGTTTGCAGCTTGCACTACCTAGGATATTGCAAGTAATGGTACCTATACCTTCTAGCAAAGTGTCTTATTTGTATAGAAATGTGGGCAGAACACATCTGCAGTACTGCGGCTATTGCCACATTACAGGTTTAAAAAAATACCAAATATTTTCTACAAGTGAGAGAGGCCTAGGTTTTCTTCTAGTATCCCTATTGTGAAAGCAAACATTGGGAAGTAGGAAGATTTGCCTGAATTCACTCGGAAGTCACTGAGCTAGTGACTGAGCAGGCTGAAGTTGCATGAGGATAAATATGTTGTACCTTGCACAGCTGGAGCACAAAACAGTTTGAGTGTGACTACAGAGTCATGCACAACTAATTTGTTACATATGGTGCATGGCTTTGGTCTGGCCTCTAAAGCTTAGCATAATATTGTTCTTCTCCATTTACTGAAGGAGCTATTGCAAGTCACAGAGATTTGAGATAAGAGCCATATTCTGGTTAATAATTTTCCAGGCTCCCTTCCCAAAACTCTCATAGTTTGCAAGAAAGAACCTTGACCTAAACCACCTCTGGCTCAATTCAGAGCCTTGCAGGCCTACCACTCCCCCCCAAAAAATCTTAGAAACCATGACCACCTTCATTTGTCCACTAGAGCCAGGAAAATCCCAGAATTCTATTCAAGCTCTCAAGTTTTTTTCTGGTGTTTTGGAATAACTAATTTCCAAATTCAAGTCATATAAAATTGACAAGTATAAATAGTCAACTAAGACTAAATTTTGCAATGTAAATACAAATAAAGAACATCGAACACAACAACCTGGTTTCCTTGGTTTATTTTGGAAAAGATAGTGACATCACTATTGGAATGAAAACAGCATCAATGCAACATATCTGAGCTATAAGCTGTATTTGAAAAGGTATCAATAGCATTATTTGAAGTTAAAAAACTAGTTAGGTAAAGCAGGAACTGTCACTACAGGCCCTTCAACCCAATCAGAAAGATCCTTTATCTCTGTCAAGGTGTTCTAAAGCAACAGGCATAACAAAGCTCACTTTATTTCGGATTTATGTTCAACGATGTATTGGCTTCAACATATGGAAAGTTTTGAGACACTCCTGTTTCCCCTGAGTTTTTTTTCCTAACAATTAAATAACATTTTTCTTTAGTGTGGATTTGCCAATGCCTAGGGCAAATATTTGATCAATTCAAGCCAACATCAAGAGTGGAAAAAGTGGTTCCATCCTTCTCTTGTATAGCTACAAATATTCATGCCACCACACAATGAAAATTGATTTTTTTGTTTTGTTTTGTTTTGTTTTGTTTTGTTTTTTGAGGAGGAGAGGGGAAGTGCTATGTCACTGTTGAATAGAAGAGTGGCCTCACCTCTAGGTTAGATATATAAAAGAAGCAAACCCAAAGTTAAATGGATTTAGAAAAAACTCATCTAAACAGATGAAAATCAATATGAAAATACATCCTTTTTTGTTTGTTTGTTTGTTTGTTTTGTTTTGTTTTCTTAAAAAAGTATTTGGAGTATCTGAAGACAACAGGTATGTGAGATTGAAGATAAGCTTGCATAGTCAGACACTTTAGACTGAAGGCCATTTTCCAGTCCTAAGAAAAATACATAGAAGTAGTTAAAATACAATTGCCTGTGCAATATATTAAAATAATTACTAGTAGTATATGATCTAAACTGCCACTCTAAGATGCAAAGAACAGAGAACTACTGGGGAGTCATATTGGTGTAGAGACCCAATGCAAAGGTTTGATCTTTTCAGTAGGTCAGAAGCAGGATTCTTTGTGAGAATTTGTGTGGAGTGTTGCCTGTACTGAATCCAACAGATACATTTTTTTAAATCCTATGCACTACGGTTGTCGCTCTGGTACTTTTCACAAGCTATAACTGTACTTTAAAGAGAGGGAGAATAGCATTTTTGTTACTAAATTTCTCACGAACTATCATTTCTATATGTCAGCTGAACCATTAAATGACCAGAATTAATAACACTAAATGATCCTGAGTGCATATTCATTAACAATGAGAAAGAAATGGATTCCAGCAGAAGGTTTAAAATTAAGGAACATTTTTTTATTTCTGGCAGGCATTGGATAGGAAAAACTTAACTGAGCCAAAGCAAAAATGTCAAGTTGTTGTTATCAGAATAGTAAAAATGTTATGGAAACATGTTTTGTATTGATTTATGATGATGAATGGCTTTTTTGCTTTTGCTCTTTTGCTTTGGAAATTACAGTGTCAGGAAAGAAACTCAACGTGAATCTCCCCTTCTTCATCTGCTATGACTTTTTCCCTTTTTCCTGTGTTGCAACTTATAGAACTCCCTCCAACACAACTTGGAAAATTCATTGCTTGAACCTGTCAGAGGTCATGACTGTCAGTAAAAATTCAGAGAAGACTTGATTTTTGTTTTAATCTATGCACCAATCAGTTTTATTGGAGTCAGCATAGAATTTAATTGGATTCACTCTCAGGATAAGATCTTTCCACTCACAGCTCTGAAAATTCATTTATCCATTATTTTGTATTCATATATTTTGTATTTGAAAAGTGTTAAAATAAGTCACACGTATTTATGGCAACCAAACCTCAAAACTGCAAGGAAAACTTGCTGTTTTGTTTTGTTTTGTTTTGTTTTTTAAGGGTTTAAAAATAGCACCACAAAGGTACACAAGTACAGTAGCAGTGGATATTGTGGTTTCATGGCAGCAGAACTTACATCAGGTTCTTACTGTCATCTCACTGTTTTTATCAAGCTCCCAATAAATAAATTTCATCAACATGCAGTCATCTGTACCTCTCTTCATGCACAACCCAACACTACTCTCACAAGGTGGACTGCATTAAAGGGAAGGTATATTTACTCTGTCTACTGCACAGAAGATCTCACTCTGCCCACAGTCCAACTCCCAAACACCAAGCGATCATTTTAGCCCAGAGTCAACCCTGTTAGAAAAATCACTGTGATAGATAGTTTAACTAATGCGTGGTACTACTCTAGCATGGTTACAGATTTTGTTTTTTTTTCCTCAGCATTGTTAAGAAGCAGGACTCAGCTTGCCTCTGCCTCAGTGCTACTTGATACAACATTGTGGGTTTGGACAAATGTAAGAATATAGCAGATTTTGTCTTGACACCTCACACTCAATGAGATTTTCCATGGTCTCTGGCAGAGCTCAGGTTTCACTCACTGTAGCTGTCAGGCAGAAAAAGAACTTATTGGTTAAATAAGACTTTTGTTCTTCTGTTTTTTGAAAGAAGAGTTATTGAGACACTGAGTAAAAAGGCAAGAGAGAGTGACGTTATGTAGGAGACAGTGTCACTGGCACATGGGATAGGAGCTCAGAATTAGCACTACTACTTCTGATAGCAATTAGTATTTTGAAAAATAGGATTCATATAAGGAATAAGATTTTTCTCATTCTAGTCTTTCTCATTTTCAGATGTATATCATCTTTTTGCTAATTTTTATTTTCAGTGCCACAAAAATCAACAGATACTTCTGACAACTATTCTAGTTAAATAGTCAGTATTCTAGCTAAATTGAGATTAACTTTAGTGAGCTCTCTTTGCTCAATTACATCATGGAGAGGGGGAAAATGACAAGTTATGAATGAAGCTTTGTTCTATACCATCCAAGCACCAGCTCTTGAGAGGTTTTGCAACATCACTGAGGTTTCTAGAAAAAAAAAAAATTAATCCCCCCTTCCTCTGGCTGTTATTTCTGTCTATAAAATAATTATTTTTTTCCTGATCTCTAGCTTTCAGTGTAATGTTTGCTTTCTGGGTTGTCTGAAATTCTGCTTTCTTGAAAGACAGACTTCTAGGTAAAGCCATAACAATTACTATGTGAAAAGATTCCCTTGTGTACAACGTATAAGACCAAAGTAATTCAGGGTGCAGAGGACAACTGTTAAGAATAGTGATTTGTCTGATTTGTCAATACTATAATTAAAATGCCAACACTTTTGGTTGCTTGGCAGCAGTAAGTGCAGTTTAATGCTAAAATTCATAGCAAGGTGAAACATCTAGACAAAAGTGAAGATTTTTTTTTTTGTGAAGATCTGTCTGTGAAGCTTGCTTTAAATGAGACAGAAGTCATCACTGAAAATATTTGTCTAATTCAGAAAATGCAGTACAAGATAAGGTTATTAACTTCCTTCAATCTTCAGCTGGTTAGAGGTCTTATTTACCTGTGTCTGGATTTATCCAGTGTGGTGAGAATAGTCCAATGTACTTGGCAAGAAAATCAGCTTTTTGGCAAAGAAGAATCACACCTGAGTTTGTAGATCTTATAGGAAAAATTTGTGCCATCAGAGTAATGCAATATGACGTTCATGTGTTTCATTAGTACCAATACATAAACAAATGCAGGACAACATTTCTAATTTTCAATTTAGGCTTACCTGTATTTAGCTGCTGTCTTGTTTCAAAACCACCTTTGTGTCTCAGATCCCCTGAATGTTGACTTACTGTGCTAATAATAGAATGCTAATATTCAATCACACACAAAGTGTTTGTGCACAAGTCCTGACTGCATACACACTGCAAAACAGATGATATTGAATTTTTCCGTTTCTTATAGATCCTGCAGAAATCATATATTACATACCAACTAGCTACATAAATACCCTTTCACAGTAGCTGTTTATGTACATATTTTTGGTTTGGATACGCAGATAATGTCTGTTTCAAGTACAATGTTTGGTTAAAATAGTGTATTAAGTTCAAGGCACTCCAGTAAAAGAGAAATAAATTCTCTGTCCATAGCAGAACTAGAATGGTTAATTTTTTTTGTTATCTTCAAGAAGTTAGAAATTCCCATCAGCTCTTCTGTGTATACTTTGGACTTAGCAGTAAGCTTAAAATAGGATTCAAAGAATAAAGCCTATATCCATATTTGTATATAAAGCTTCTAGGCATTCTGGGAAACATTACAAGCATCAGTTGCTGGAAAGCAAACAAAACTCTTCTGACTCTTTTTCCCATGCACATGCATGTTTAGAGAAGAAACTACTGTCTTCTTCCATCAGATTTGCATTTTAATTGAAGTTCTCTCATCCTAATATTCAAATAAATTCAAATAAATCTCAATAAAGATATATGTGATCTTATAGTATACCTTATATTCTTTATCCATTTCTACCTGCTGCCCCCAAGCACTCAAGAGTCTTCTACATGTGTACAGATATGTGAGCAAACGCTTCAGCGCATTAAAACTGCAGCTGCATTTAAGCACAATCAACTCCTGAGCAATTACAACATGCACCATAACCACTTGACAATAAATAAATTAAAATTCATTTAAATAATATTTTTAACATTCATACAGTGGATTAAAATTCAAAAAAGGGAGTACATAATATAAATAACCTTTTAATATGGAAATCTCCAGCCCCTGTAGCCATGTTTGTAGCTGAGATTTCATGTGTCTTCCACATGAGCAAGGGAAAGTACAAGGGATGGGGCAGTATCATATTCAAGATATTATATTCATATGATATTCAAGTTGGAAGGGACATGAACCATGGATAATATTTTATTGACTGTATTATAATTCAGAAGTTAGGTTTTGATCATGAAATCATCTCTTACGGTTTGATGAACTGAATAAGACAATAACAATAAAAATTCTTTCAATACAGTAAGTTTGGAAAAAATAGTGATCCAAAATAAGTAAACTTAGTATTCTTTTATATAACTATTGGCATAGATGCAGCAAGCTACCATGCTGAATAAAAGGCTTAGATTCATTGAAGTACTGATTTGTCTACAGGGTTTCAAATAAGCCTTAGAGGAAAAAAAAAAGTACATAGACAAGGAATATTTTTATGCAATTTTGATATTACCAATATGGTGCCATTATCATAGCTTAAAATCAAAGAATAGTTGTGGCTAAGTAGGTCCTCTGAATGTATTCTAGTCCAGCCTCCTCCTCCAAGGAAGAATAACCTCCTGTTGGGATCAAACTGCTTACATCCTTGAAAATCTTCAGCAATGGCATTTCCACAGCCTCTCAGGAGAATTTATTCCAGCACCCAAGGACTTTGATTATGGGAACCCTCCCAACCCTCATTCCTAGTATAAATTAAAACATATCCTTGAATCTATCCATCCAAATGTTGTGTTTTGTTTTTTTTGTTTTTTTTTTCCAATATTGTCTCAAATAGAAGTATGATACATCCATCTGGAAAGGTAGCAGTCCAAGTAATAAACCTTTGCCAGTAATCAACCCATTGGGGCAACACAGGAAGGATTAATGACAATCAATTGCACTGAAAAAGCATTTGGCATTTAAATTGGCAGTCCCACTCTCCATCTCACTGACACTATTATTTCCTGGTCAAGAACTCTACACTTGGAACCTCAGCTCACCATTTGAGTGCCTACCATGCATAATAATGCATGTCAGTAAAGAAAATGCTACAGATTATTTTATTGATAATATGAACTGACAAATGGTATTTCTGTTCTCAAAAAAATTGGGTTTCCAATAGAATTTTGTTTCCAGTCTTCTAACTGGAATTCAGTTAAAATGCAGAGACTAACAGCAGCACAGGACTAAAAAAAAATGCCATTCAAATGATATTTGTTGATTTAGCCTGCTTTTATACTTGAGGTCACAATATTTTATTGTCTGTCTCTCTAAGGTTACACTGTGGGTATGAATGTTGTTTGCAATATATAGACCATTGGTAAAAAAAGAAAAGGTAAATCTATCTACAGTGGCTGACCAATTCATTTGAGCATTAGGATGAAAACAAGCATGTTCAAGAAGACCAGTGGAGTTGATAATAATACTACAGGGTTTCCATCACAGTTATGTTCAGAAGCCAACTCTGGAGCTCAGCTTATGGTTTTTTATCCCATTATTTACATACCATAAACAACGTGCTCACTGTTTCACCAGTCACCCAATAATGCTTGCAACCTGAGTGACTATCCATTCCTGCTGCTCACCCACACATAGATGTCTGCCTGATTTCCAATGAACTGTACTCAGAGGTGTCATTTGTGTGCTGTCAATAAATGAACCCTTTCATCTTTCCTTAGTTTAGCATTTCTCTTTCCAAAACAAAAATTCTCCCTCCTGGCCAGCCTCCTCTTCACCCAGGAGGTGAGTGGGCTGCTATATTCCTTTCTGCTTCTTTTTCTTCTGTGATGTGATGTGCTGTGCCATGCCTTGCAGGACCATCTTCTGTCTCTTCTTCCCAGCTTTCTGAGAATCATGAAGTAAACTTCTTTATGCTTTCTCCACACTCTGGAAGATGCCAGGAAGCCCAGAGGATTTCTTTTTCATCCTCCTTTCCTCAGGGCAGTTGGGATAAGGAAGAGCAAGGAAGACAAAGACATCTGGAAAGGATCTGTCTACCTCACTGTTGCTCAAAACAGCATTGAGTCAGGATTATATAAAGCACATTCAAAGCAACATCTTATTCAATTCAGATGAACTTAAGATTCAACTCAAACATTTAACACAGTTCTAACTCCCAGTCTCCTGCCTATAACATCCATTTATCTAAATCAAAACAAAGGAGACAAAAGAGGAGTAACTCTGGGCAGCATCTTTGTTTTCCAACAATTTATTTTTGGTTCCACTCATATTCTTAAATGAAAACCAATATTGTTGACCATTGAATATTTTCAGAAGACTCGATTAATTCATTTCCCAAAATAAACAAAGGATAAAGGAAAAAATTGCAATACAAGTAACAATTCTGTGAAGCTCTGTTTCACACAGTTTAAAGTGAAATTAAATTATGTTTGCTCTGACTTCAGTATATGTCTCAATAAGCAGACCTCAGAACAAACTCTAATAAAAAAGAAAAAAACATAAAAGGTGTGGCATGCATGTGTGTTCGAGAGAGGGAGATAGAGAGGGAAGGAAAGGGTGTTCCGTGTTTGAAACAAAGCACAAAATTAGTTGAGTGTGTCAGCCTTAGGGAATTATATACACCAGCTTATCTGAAAACCTTTATGACACATATACATATATATTTCAAGTGACCTGGTAAATCTGTCACTCCTTGTAAGTTAAAATTCCTAAGATTTCCTTCAAATTCCTCAATCTACTTACTAAAGAAATCATCCTAGTGTTGCATTAATAAATATTCCTAAATGGTTGTAATGCAGATCCTGAAACACATGGATAGATAGGTATTCACATCACTCTTTCCTGAATTAAAGCTTCAACTAGAAGCTGACTAACTGGAGCACATTTAGATACCTTCAAAAGTTTAATGGTTTAGTAAACCTGTGGAAAAGCTAGTACAGTCACAGTTAGCCAGTGCTACAAAACTACTTGATAATCAGATAAGGAGCATGGTAGGTCATGCTGCCATGATATAAAAAGATCAGAAATTGTTATGTCGCCAGCTCATCAACAGTATATAAACTCTGTGTTACTGAGAACATTTTTGTTGTAAGAGAACATAACTAATTCATCCTTTCTAGAATAACTGAGGTATTTTATCTGCACAGGAAGTGCTTGAGGCATATCCTTTCCTTCACACAGTTTTCTGCATAGAAAAACCCAGTATACTCTCCTTTATTGAAGTGTACTATTGTATTTTAAATGGTTTTTGCAGGTTTGATTTTTTAATGGAGTAAGAAAGGTCATTAAAAAGTGAACGCCACTACTGACATTTCCATTGAAGCATATATCAAAGCAGAGAGGGGATTGTTCCAGGGTTTTTCTTTTGTTTAGATAAGACCAAAAATAAAAAATAAAAAAAAAAAATAAAAATAAAAACAAACATACAGAAGAGCAAAAAGATTCTCTTCATTGCTCAAGACTCTTGTCTTGATTTGTGTCCAGGTCTGGATGATAACCTGTATGATTTCAAAATACCATGTTGGAAATTTCACTGGAATATTACTAAACAAATAGCTGTACTGATGGACTGCAACTTCCCTGATTCTGAGTGCAGCCTCTATACTACTAGAGAGTAGATCTGATTACAGTATTAATCAATATTTCTGAAAAACCTGAATGGAAAAATTGTAAACAGATAAAGAAAAAAAGCACATTATATTGAAGGATTCCATTTTTCTGTCAATAATATTTTACAGAAAGACTTCAAATCCTGAATGGACTGCCTTTCTGATTTCTGTTGAGAAAACACTAACTTGACAGTTAGAGCACAAAGTGTGAAGACTCAAGGTCAAGTTCCAGTTCTGACAAATTCTCACTTCTGCGTGTTCATTAAATATTTTTGTATGTTTTGCATCAGTGTGGAGCTAAAACCAAACATTTCAAAGACTCTATTTTCCATAAAATAGAATCCTTATTTTCTTTCCAGGCTTAAAATGCTTTTTCTTACCTTCTGCAAAACTCCAGTAAAGACAGACATTTGAGAGTTTCATTCTCCACCAACCTGCCCTTTACTATCAGGTCAGGAGAGTGTCTCATGTAGCTTACAAACTCACTCATATAAAATAATTGGCTTTGCTACATGGCTCAAGTCAATACACAGCCACAGTTGTGATATGCAACAGCATGTTAATCTACAGTGTCATGAAATTTCAAGCATTTGCCACATAAAAGCAAACAAACAAATAAACAAACAACAGTAAACCACCTATAACGAGAAAATACCGTGTACTGGGACCACTTCAAAGTATGATCTTAAAAGTTCAAAGCCTTATCTAATCCTGAACATGAATGCATCCAATACATAGCACTGCTGAAACATCACTGTCCATGGGCTGCAGCAATAGAAATGTTTTACTCTCTGATCAAGTCAAGTATTAGTAGAGAGCTTATTTGGTATATATTTTTAATTTGTCTAAAGAGAATGGAAAAGATAAAGTATGCTATAATATTTCCTTCCACATACTGACTTTTTAAACTAAAATTACTGATAATAAACAGAGTGGTTTTTTTCCTCCACTTCCATTCTGAGATTTCAAAAGTGAGAAATTTCCACTCATTATCAGCTGAGCAATCATTACTTGGCAAATCAGTAGGGTCAGTGTCACCAAAACCAGTATTTTCTTGTGAGGAACCTTTGTCTTCCTTCTTGGAGTGCACATTTTTACCTGATTATTTCCTCATGATCAGCCGCGGTCACGTTGGTTGAAAACAGCACAAATATCCCAGAAATGAATCATAATTCAGAAGGAAAAAAAATAAACAAACATCCAACTGGCAATAAACTTGTTTCTTGTCTTTTTTTTCAATCTCAGAAGATGGAAGCATTGTAACACAAACACTTTTAGTTTCTTCAGGTGCACAAAATCTAACAGTAATTTAATCTAAACCATATTTACTGTGCAAAAGGTCTTACATGAGTGCAACACTGCGGGTGAGAATTATATACTTTCTTTCATGTCAAAATGTAGTTTCTCAAAGCACAGTTATTTAAGACAAAGTCTTGACACAACTAGATGACCACTTGAGTTGCCACTGATTGGAAATCAACAGTTTTACAGAAACTCAGATATGGGAAGATAAAAAGACTAGGTAAATGCGTGCTCAACTAGACAAAGTGAAGTAATTATAGTATTACATTAAATCTAAAAATTCATTTCTTTAACCATCAGGGAGTAAGATGTATTTGGAGATAAATACAGAGGCTCTATTACATACCATCATATGCATTCTGTTTCACAATGAAATATGTTTATTTCCATATGACTACATGCTGATGTGAAAGTTATGTTCCACATCACAGCAGTTGTCAACAGTTACTTGTGGCAAACACTGAGTTTCCCTCAGCTGTGCCCTATGGCAACGTTTTCAAGCGAAGTTTCATCACAGTCTTTCGTGTAACTGTTGAACAAATGAACACATGGATTTTGACTCACTTTAAATAACTTACATATATTATTTAACTGACTCACTTTGGTTAAAGATGTAGATTTAATAATGGGCATTAGCAGAAGGTTAGAGGCACGTTTGCCCTAATATCCAAGTCTTACAAGGGAGTGGGACAAAAACTGCAGCTATGCTTCTGGACTCTCAGTAAGTAAATGATTTTGCTTATGCCCTTGAGTTCTGACTCCAATGTGCATAGAACAGCAGAAAGTCTATCTATAATTGTAGCACAAATGTACCTCACACATGTAGGCAAGCCCACACAAATCTCATGCTCAAGTGCATCAGGTCTGAAGCTTTCAATAGCCTCTTCGGTGTGTTCAGCAAAACCGACCTTTTTGTAAGGCATCAGTCTCTGTGCATGAACAACACACATCTGGACTTCCAGCACAAAAATCCACCTCTGTCTCTAGACAGTGCTCTTGCAACATATAAGATGATCTTAGCTATGTAGGGTCATATTTTGCTATGGCTAAGGACTACAAGTGCCTCAGAATAAATATGCATGCAATACTTTTGATAAAGTCATCACACTAGGATCACTTCCAAATAAGCTTTTTAAAACACTCATTACTGATGGAAAATTCATGAACTGAGAACTATTTGAACTCTAATATATCTGATCATTTTATGCTTGGAATCACATGTCTTAAGCCTACAAAGACCATTTGACATCACTGAAAGTGAATCTAGAATGTAGATATGCAAAAAAAAAAAAAAAAAAAAAAAAAAAAAAAAAAAAAAAACAAACTAATAAAGAAATGATGATGACAGACCTGATGAAGAGAAACTGAGGTTACTGCACTTTTTGCTCAGAAATTGAAAAAACATGTTCCAGACAAAGGCATTCTGGCTGATGAGTTGGTGTACACTGCAAATCCAAGAACAGTACTGAAATTGGAGCTAAATCATAATAAAGATTTTATAAGAAGTTAATTCTTATGACAGTTGACTTTGCAAAACACTTGACAAAACAGCAAAGCTGCACTGCTCATGTCTTTTGCAAGGAAGAGTTGTATGAAATTAGGTGACTGAGGTGAAAATGATGGGCTGACATTGTTTTGTATAAGAACAAGTGAAGTTTCTTGAGAAGATGAAGGCTGAAAAAATCTTTGTTCAGGAGACAAAATATATTTACCCTATAAAGGAAATAGGAGTATATCTCCCAGTACAACTTTGAAGGGTCTGCAGATGTGTAATTACATGGAGATAACAACAGCCTTGAAGCGACATGTATACAGTGAGAAAAGAGATGCTTTCTCTCTCCTTACCACAAAGATAAAGTTTGTTCTGCGAGTACTAGAGTATTACGAAGCCAAACACTTTGAAAAAGTGTTGTATTAAGTACAAAACAATAGAAAACAAGAAACAAAAACGAACAAACAAACAAGAGCATTGACTCTGTTTAAAACAAAATACACAGACATCCCTCCTTCAAAAGTTTACAAAATACCACTTGTTCTGAAAGTTCCAACATACAGTGTGAATGTCCTGCTACGTTTGTGCAAAAGCCTGGCATAAAGACTCCTCACAATGATGTATGCCTAAAGCTACAAAAATGTCTGGACTCATCATCTGATACTGATTTCAGAGTTATCACTCAGTTCTGCCTGTGGAATATTTTCTA
This sequence comes from Odontophorus gujanensis, assembly GCA_013399175.1. Classification (NCBI taxonomy): domain Eukaryota; kingdom Metazoa; phylum Chordata; class Aves; order Galliformes; family Odontophoridae; genus Odontophorus; species Odontophorus gujanensis. The sequence goes on from VXAB01008562.1 coordinate 34,147, forward strand.
TAGCTGCTAATGTGGAAAAACCTCAGCTGAACTTTTCAGTCTCAGGAGAAGCACACAGGATTGGTATTGTAAGTTAACTTCTGCCTACAAAACAGTCAAATTTGACACAGCAATCAGTTTCAGGGAATGAGTGGAAAAAAAAAAAAAAACAACTTACCAATGTCTTCTCATTTTTGTTCACGGAAAGAAAATCTATCTTTTCAGAGTGGAAATATATTTCAACTTAAGATCACTTGCAAGATAATTTACCTTTTTTGACATCTTTTACCCTAGTTTCTCATTCTAAGTATTGTCATATATTAGTAAATAAAGACAAATTCTCCACTGTAAGACTTCATCTTCAAAAATCAGTAATTGCTCTGCTGCAACAAAAAGCAAGGCTGGATGCTTTGCTCTTCTTAAAGTAGGTATTTGACAGACATAAACATCTAGTCAAGCTGGATTTTTTTCCACAGTCTTATTGAATTCTGACATATACTTCTGAGACCTGATTTATTTATGCACTATCTCTGCTGAACCGCAGGGTAACTCTAGAGTCAAAAAGCACAGATAGGTAGAAAAATTGTGTAGTAAGGTATTTTCTCACTATTGATCTCAATAATTAAATAAATAAATAAACACTTTGTTTTTAGAGAACATCTTTCCTGTTGGTACTGTGTGCAGAACATACTTTAACATGTAACAAGTAATTGAATAAGCATAAACACTTCTATAATGCTTTACTTCATTCTCCCAAGGAAAACATGTTACAGTTTTGATTCCACATATCCCATTTCAACTAAAATTATAATTATTTATCCTTATCCACAGTGGTCTAATCCACAAATTTGCAACACAGAATAGGTATGAAATCTGGGAAACACAAATAGAAACTTAAAACCAGATTTCAGAATAAGTGTCAACTATGAATGGTTGAAAATGAAAACTGAAAATGAGGTAAGCCTTGAAAATTCCTCTGAATGGTTAGCAGCTCACTCAGTGAACAGACTTTTCTAAAAGCAGACAAGAAGATTGACTGATTTATTTAATATTAGTTTAGTATTTTTCACATCATTTTTATTCTCTTGATGTTAGAATTACTTATAGAGGAAGACACACACTTCTCATACAGGAATTTCAATGTCTTTAAGCAAAAGGAGAAATTGTGATTCTGCAATCTGTTTTTCCGCAACACCCAGGGCAGCTTCTGGGTCAGTGAGAATCCTTCCCACAAGTACTTCATGTACCTCTGTAAAACCTCGTTCCCTCTTGCTCTAAGTCTAGAATTCACACACACAGGTAACCTGGCCCATTGTTACTAAAATATACCACAAGAGGATGCATCCATACGACCAAAAAGTATGTAGTGCCTGTATAGTAGAGCTTAGCAGAGATTTCACTGGCAGTCTCACTGAGACACTCAAGTGGCCAGTTGAACTACATGAAAGAAGGGGCAAATAAGAGAATGTTAAAAGGTCTTTTACCAGGCAATGGTAATTTTTCTCTGTTTTGTGACATTTCTAAGCATATTCATTGTATTTGCTCAACAATCATACTGATTTCTACAATGCTATTTTCTTAAACCTCTCTTGCATTCAATGCATGAACATATATACCTCCCTTCTTCAGATTTTACTGCTGTTATCAACATCAGACACAATTCAACAGTTAACACACCACACTAGTGCAGGTAACCTTCATAACAGCAAATAACTAGTCTTTAAGCAAGGGTGATTTTAGAGTTGAACTTATTTCTTATTTATGTTAATGAAACCATTTATACAAAATGTTTTTTTTTACAAAACTGAAAACACAGTTGTAAATTATTAATCAGACTGTCGGTATGGTGTTTGCAGTTTATTATTGATCCAGCGGGAAACAATTATACATGTTCTTTTCTAGTATGTGTGTTCTCTTGGGATTCTCTAAACAGTAAGTATTCTTCTTCTCTGACCCTTGCAAATTCATCATCAGCTCTTTTGTACTAAGGAAGTCTGATTGATTTTCAGTTTCCTATACTTAATGCAGGAAAATATTTTTCATCTAAACTTTGTTCTCAACAAAGGATGTTTTAGCTATATAGATCTAGAACCTTAATATCTTCATACTTAAACTATTGCCACCCTTGGAAGCTTCACATGGGAGCTTTATGAAACTTCACTTGGAGGGTGTAAGAAATATTTATCACAAAGGACAAGGTTCTTTGCTTCAATGGCAGCTTTCAGAAACTCCGTTATGCTTTTTCCTTATTCCAGATATGAGTTGATGTTGTTACATGTTGTCAGAAAGGTGTTCTCCAGACAAAGCTGGTTCACATTGCTTGCGATGACCTTCAGTTCACAGCTATGAGAGTGGCAACTTTAAAATGTATGAGATACTAAAAAAACACCTTTTTGTATAAAGTCTCCCTATATCACTCCTTGGCAAGTATTGTGCTACAGAGAGCAGAAAGAACCTCTCTGCCTGTCACAGAAAAGGTATGTTGCTCTTGCAGCTGTCAGCAGAGTGTTGACATCATGAGCTACCTGTACAGCCTGAGCCACAGGTCTGGCAAAGTCACTATCAAAATCTTATCTTTGGTTTCCAAAACAAGCCACAGAGGACAAAAACTCACCTCAGTATAGATGGTCTTTCACTTCTCCTCTTGTTAGGTTGGCAGCAGCAATTTATTCTGAACAATACTGCGTTCTCCAGCTGACTATGTTATGCTGCTATGCCACCTCTGTGGTCATAAACAGTCTGCAGCAGCCCCCAGTATTATTCAAGCTCCCTCCAAGTCTACACCAAGCAGTTATACTTAAAATTTATAATTGACTAAATTTTTTCTCCTGTATCTTTTCTTCAACTCACATTAAATTCATAGACTTAAATGCAACTGGCTCCAGCAAGGTGTCATCCTGTTACCGGTCATGACCTGATACAGAGCTGACAGGGTACATGTAGCTAAACATCTGCCCAGAGATTTGAATGAGGTGATAATTCAGCACACCAAACACTACATTATGTGTTCTCTCTCAGTTTGTACAGTATGTACACAAAGAAAAATTGGCGTCAGGTAGAGCTTGTGCTCCACGTGCCAAAATGCTCCACAGCTGCACTTTCCCCAGCTTAATGCAATTTGTTTTTCCAGAACATATTCCATATGGTTCAGCAATGAGTTTATTCTAACTGCCCCCTTCTGGTACATCAAGGTTTTATCAATAAGCACCCAAAGTGCCTTTCTTTCCTTCTCAAAGAAGAACAGGCAGCACTCTGGGGTAGCTGAAGAGAAACACACCATTTGATGTGTGCTCCCCTTGAACTTTGTATAGTGCATATGTTGCATTAGAGTTCCAGAGTGGACTGAGACTGGCAGGGGAGAGGGGAGAAAAAGCAGACTGACAAGATGAAGGAAGTGCCTGCAGTCTGATAACAAGGATAAATGTCACCATGGGGAAGGGTGAGGAGAAAGGAGGGCAAGATGAGAAGGAAAAATGAAGCATCAGCAATGAACCAGATGTCAGTTAGAACTGAAATTTTAATTCACAACATCCATCAATGCAGTTGAACAGATAGATTTAAAATTAAGATACCAGTTTTAAAACTCCGGAGTTAATTTTCTTACCCTTCTCAAAGAAACTAAACAAAAGAGGTCTCATCCTCACAGGTCCCTTCCAATTCAGGATATTGTATGATTCTAAAAATGCAGAAGAAAGGGTTAATAAATTGGATGAGATTAGTATTAATTATATTTTATTAAACAGTTGCAGTTCTAGAACCAGTTTTGGCACAAGATCCTGTAGAAGGATGATTGTTTGATTCCCTTGCTAGAATTCCAATCTCATCAAATTAAAAAAAAAAAAAAAAATAGAAATTGGGAACATTTCAGTAGTGCAAAGAAAATAACCAGGGGCCAGTGCCATACAGAATGACTGCATAATTTCAGTACACAAGTCATACTGAAGACACACAGATTGTTGTTTGCCAGAAAATGTGGAGAAGAGAAGGGAACAGAAGAGGTAGGAGGTGACAGTGAGAAGAACATAACGTGTGCATTCCCCATATGGCCCTCTGCTATCCAAACAGCTATTAAAGTTGGGAAAAGAAACATCTCATTGAGGGCAAGACTATCTTTTGACCAAATGGACAAATAGCATTCATAAGAATTAAAGCTAGGAAATTGCAATAAAGGAGAGGAGATGATTTTGTAGGCCTTTCAACATCTGAAGACTATGCTTTAAAAATATCCAAAAGGCATATTGTCCCAAAGTGTAAACAAAATAACTAGATAAGACACTGACAGTTGACAAGCTGGTAATGATGTAATACTGGTTTTCTTCTGCAGGATGTTACTGTTGAATCTGATAACAATCATGCTAATAGTTAAAAAAAAAAAACAAAAAAAAAAAAACAAAGACATTGGGAACCTTGCTACCCTTGATGAGTAATGATATATAAAAATAACAATTCTGACCTAAGTATCAGTGTGAGAATTGGAGAACTGTCTACATAGTCACTCCAAAAACATGAGTTCTGGGCTATTGGAGGAAATTAACAAATGTGCGTGGATCCAGCTGTTACTCCACAGGGTTTTCCATTCCCTACATATGCCCATGTCCTGACCTCATCCGAGTTCCCTATCACAATGAGAAATAATTGCTCACTATACCCAACACTGACAAGAAGGAAACCCAGGCACGAAAGCTGGAAGGAAGCTGCAGGACAGATTGGTCAGGTTTCTGAAATTTCAGCATAACCCAGGAGAACAAGTAGGAAATGAATCATCCTTTTAATTTCTTGTAAGGAAAAGAAGAAACAAGCGAGACCGGAGAGAAAACACATTTAAACAACCTTTCTCCCTTCACCCCTTCTGGAACAACCACAAATAAATCTTGAGATGGAAAGTAGTGTTTATAAGGAAACAAGAGAGTCACCAGATTTTGGTAAGCCTTCAAAATCTTGGAGAAACTTTTTTTTTTTTTTTTTTTTTTTTTTTTTTTTTTACTGTTGGAAAGTCTGCTGATACTAATTCTCCTATAGAGGCCCCAGGTTAGATCATCTTCAATGAAACTTGTCCAAGTAGGAAAATTGTCTTCCTTTATTGTCAGCGAGCACCCAGTGGCCCAGTATATCATTCCATAGTAGTTTGTTATCTAATATTTGCAATCAGAATATTAAAAAACATACTGAAAGAAGGTTTCCTATCAATACTTTCTTATCATTTCTCTTTCTTTCTCTTCCCTGTGTCATGCTCACACAGTGATAACAGAATCTCATAATGGCTGAGGTAGGAAGGGACCTCTGGAAGTCACATCATCCAACACTCCTACTCAAGCAGGGCCACCTAGTCCAACACTCAAGACTAAGGTCGAACAGCTTCTGAATATCTTCAAGGATGGTGACATCTCTGATTTTCTGATTAACCTGTGCCAGTGTCCACTCAACCACACAGTAAAAAACTGCTTCCTGATATTCTTGTGGGGGCCTAGTCAAGGAGACAACTGCTTTGTGTTTAGACAGCTCTTGGAACAGACAAGTAAACCTCTTTTTCACACACAGTGAGATTAATTTTCCCTTCAACTCTATATTCTGACAAAGATGAAATAAATGCCCTGACATTCCTCCAGCTCACTTTCTAAAAGTCACTGCATTATTACAAAATAACAGGTTCTAGATATCCTGATATGTTATTGAGGTACATAATTAAGGTTGTATTGGGTTTTGCACTGAAAATATAACTAGATTTTTTACTGTTAAATATAGTCTCACCATTTGGCATTAAATCTGTAAGTACGAAGAAGTTTTACAGATATATTAAAGCTTTTGAAAGAGGAACAACTTTTAAGTGTTCCTTTTTTAAAGTCTTGCCATTTGGCTGCAGTATCCTCTCTAGCATAACATCTGCTTTCCCCACGGAGTTGCACCTTCTTGCATGCACTTCAGACACAACTGACTCTGGAATATTTAAAGTTTCATCCATTCACTTATTTTGGTATGCACAGACATTGAAAGAAGTGAAGATTAAACTGTTAGGTTTCATCAGATCTTCGAGCTTTCTGTTACATCTTGCATCTCACATGCTTCTTTCCACTTCTAACACCACAAAATGACCAAAAATTCCCAGTAGCTGTAATATTTTGCCTTCAGGTCTTGCACATGATTGTTTACCACCCTGATACATGTTCTGTGATTTGGTTTCCTTTCATCCATGATTAGCAAGCATGACTTGCAGTCACGACTCCAGGCATGCCTCAGATGGACTGTGGGGCTGCGTAAAGACTGAGTTCAGCTTTCATTTGGTAGACTAGAAGCCGACAATACATTATTATGACAGTATACTAAGGACAAATTTTCATAAGCATGCCTGCATGTTTTGTTTGCTTATATGCAAGTTGAAGAAACTGGTAATGTGCATTGTACAGACTTGTACTTTAGATGAAAAAATTTAACACATGAAAAAAATGTGTTTTCTTGATTGGCAAGGTATATGAACTGAAGTAGCGCTGGGTGTGAAAGCTATTTTAACTAGTCATTCTCTTAATAACATTGTGTTGATTGAAAATGCAGTCAAGCATCTCTAGTACTAATCGATACTTTTCAATAAGATGTCATTATGAAACCTCCCATTGAGAGATTAAGACTAAAGAAATGTCAGTTGTCCAAGAAGCAATTCTTTGTAACTTTCTTTTTCTACAGGAGATCAGTAAGTTCTGAGGCTTTTAAGGAACTGTTATTTCAGGTCAAATGTTTTCTAACAAAACAGTTTCAGCATTTTAATTTTATGAGGTCTTGCAGAATGCATGTCTGCTTTCTGCTCAAAGCTTATTCTTACCCGAAATTGAAAATACCCCCTATCAAAGGGGTAAATCTATAGCATGTATATGATTCTGTGTTGTAAGCTATGTAGAGCTCAGTCTAGCCTTGCCCAGATGGAAGAACAGGAGATAGGTTATATAAAAGTTAACTCCATGGAGGTGTAAGAGCTTAAAAATCAGCTCTGAAACATGCAGTCTGATATACTTAAATTCAGTTTCTATTGAAAATAAACTATGTTGTTTCAATAAATTTCCAGATGGAAAGTTGTAAGTTTGGAAGTTTCAACAAATGTCAAAATATTCCATGGTAAGAGAAAAAGGAAAACTAAAGTAAAGCCAGACCAAACAATGTATGACCAATTGCAGTACTGATCACTTGATGCTATCAGAGATCAAACTGTTCCAATAGATGAGATCTGCAAAAGAATTATATCTACTTTCACTTTATAAACCTGTTATGATGACTGTAAATAACATTATTCAAGTCTTATTCAACACTGAACAGCAACCTGGTGACCAAAAGTACACCAACATTGCAGCTAGGCTTTGGTTTTAATTTTCTATTATCTTACACAACAGTTATTTATAAAAACAGCATTCCAGTCACAGCCAAAGGATTACAGTCTGATTTTAACAACATGAATGTGCATATAGTATAACAGCCTCTGTACAACTTATGTAGTAAAAGATTAAGCTCTTGAACACATTTCATGTTAGGCCCTCACTTTACAGTTTTATTCTTAGAAAAATAACCTGCATTCAGGTAGATTTTCCTGTTTTATATATATTTAAGATGCTCACAGCTAGAGCCTATGTTTACCTATGTTTCTGCTGCAACATAAGAAAAAAAGTCCTGAAAAAATACTAAATTAAATTAGATTCATTATACCCATAAATAAAATCTCTCAGCTCTTTATAGGATCAGTTCATCTTAAATTTTAATCAAAAGAAGCTACCACTCCCTCCACATTTTTCTTCCGCTGAATATTATAAGGAATCAAGTCCCTGTGGAAAAAAAGAAACAACGAAACAAGCTCATAAGCCCATTTGTTTAATTACCACATCCTCATGTAACACCATCCCAGACACACCTTCTACTGTCATTACAAGCAAAACCTCTGCTCTTTCCTGGACAGGTAAGGTTTACCTTCCAACCTTTTGTCAGAGTTCATCCCTCCAGAATATCTCTCTAAAAAATAACAGAAACTCGCCCACTACCTTCTCTTTTAAGGTAAGCATTCCTATGAAAATTCAACCTTCATCCATCCTTAGACTTTGATCTTCCATTGATCTTCTACCCTCTTGGCATCTCTTAGCTTCTTTTGAATTCTCCTTATTGTTGTCTTAGGTAGATGTGAAGCTTCCCAGTGCCTGGGGCTAGGACTGGAATCCAAAACAATCTTTTTAACACCGTTCTCCAGCTAGAGAACTCCATCAGATTGAACTGCTTACCTCTAAGCAATCAAGTAGTTTTGTCTTCTTTCTCCAGCTCCAACCTCTTTCTTTTGCTATGGAGTTCTTTTACCACTAATGCTGTGTTCCAAAGATTGGAAACCAGCTGTTGCAGGTCCCACGACTGCCACCCCTCTGTATGAGTCCCACCACTCGGGGGATCAGAATGACCAAACCCATTTGAGAGCTCCCATTTGCTTGAACTTCAGAGCCAATTTGCCCTATGATATCACTGTTTTCACTGCTCTAATGGCTGTTCATTAGTACAGGAGATACAGCTGAGAGTCCAGTTGCACTGCCATATCATCCAGTAACAGTATTAATGTGGAGCCACCATGGATCCCAGGGAGCAGAGGGCAACAGAACAAAGTTATTCAGCCTTTGGCCTCCCTGCAAAGACTGCCAAGTTACAATGATTGTTAAGCTGTATTCCAAAAAGGCCCTTAATTGTTCATCAAACTTTAACCAGATGAGTATTCTTATTAAAACCATGAACTACTCATACTTAGAGCTAAATACTTGCTCAAGTGCTCTTCTGGATCAAGAACTCGGTGATGTAGATTCTTATCCATTAACATATGAACTGAGACAACTGAGTCTCCCTCTTTTAGTTGTGATAACATCTCACAAGATTTAAATCCTTGTGTTAGTAGAGTAGGTTCACTCACCTCTTTGCCAGAATGCTGCTCCTCATCACAGCTATAAATCACAAGAAAGTGGCTTGTATCAAGTGCCTAACCCCGAAGACCCATAAAATACGAGCAGTGTTGTTATCAACTGTCAGTTAACTCACATAGAGTAGTAAAGAAGTACATAGCCAAGAAGTATAATGTATCCTCTGTTTCAGGCAAGCTCTTAGTAAACATAATATTTTAATTATATGAATATTTAGTCTAGCTAAGCTTTCATTACTGACTGTGTTCTGCTCTTCAGAATATCAAGAATAACAGCATTCTGAAATTTTCCACTAAGTAAACTTTGATTGTTTAAGAAATGCAATACTGCCATCTAGCATCTACAAAATATGAATGAACTTTCCTCTTAGATTTGTGCAGTCCCAAGTCAGCTTTATAGGAGCTTTGGGGACTGTAGATTGTGAAAAGGACTCAGGTCTGTCATTCACAAAGCTACTTGTTTCCTTGTGCTGTGGGGAAATACACCTGGAGACAGGAGAAGTTACATTTGCAAGATCAGTTATCTTCATGGCTGTTATGCTAGCTTCAAAGGGGTCCCAAAGCCACCAAGCAGTTTCATAGAGCAGCCAGCCTACAGCAAACTTCAGACAGGACAGGCAGGATGAACCACTCAAGAACCCAAAGCTATTTTGTGTCTGGGTGGACACTGCCATGGCAAGGTGTGCTCCAGCCCTCTGGCATAACCACCATCTGATTACTTTTAAATCAGTCCCATGCCTCCTGTGATAGTATATATATACATAGTTTGTACATACAGTATATACATAGTATATATATATAGACAGAATACACACATAGCACGCATATATATATACACATTTATAGCATCTATGTATATATAAAATACATATTTATGCACTGACCATACATTTATAGGGTATCTCCATATATATGGTATGTATATATGTATGCATTTGCATGTATATCTGTATACATATATATATACACACACACTTTGACCCAGAGGTGGCAGTTAGGACACACCTGAAGAGAAAACTTACACAGTCTTAGCAGTAGATGTAGAGTTAAAGAACACTTCAATTTTCCCAGCTCCAGGGCAGGGTCTCTGGTTTCATAGAGTCAACAAATCATAGAACAGGCAAGCTAGAGGGGATCCACAAGGATCCTCAAGTCAAACATCTGGCTCTACACAGGACCTCCCAAAAACAAATCTTATGTTTGAAAACATTGTCCAAACACTTTTGAACTCCAGCAGGCCTGCTACCATGACCTGTGGAGCTCATCTGCAACAAACCCAGGTTTCCATCCTGGGAAGAACCTTGCACTGTTGAGCACTTTAGGCCTACAATAACAGCTGACCTTCTACTTCAGCAGATAGGCTTGTGTTGTGCCTAGTGCTGTGTGTTCATCTTGTTATCTTCTCCCATCAGTGGCTACACATATACTTCCCAAGACATTTGGTTCCCCTTGCGGCCTTCACACAGCAACAGAGTCTGTGCATACTCAGAAGTGCAAGCATCTGCGGGTCTAGACAGTAATCATCTCTTTTTGAAATAGAGCTCCGTAATAAAGTCTAACTTTGTTACTCATTTCTCATTGCCTTTCCCCTGTTTAGGGACCCATCACCACCAGGATTTTGTGTCATTTGCGGAACAAGCGTCGGCCAACTGAATGCATAGAATTGTATGCATAGAAAGAGATGGAGCGATATGGAGAAGTACAAGTGCTAAGCTGACACATTCTGAACCCTCCTTTCCCCTGAAAGAACAATTTCTTACTCAGAATTATAGTGGCATATATCATACAGAGTAAGTATTATTCCCCCTGAACCACAAGGCTGAAAGTTGAGATCCCATATATACCATCTCAGAGAGACTGTCATATTTGAAGTACTAAACAATACAGCTGGTGTACACAGAACATTCACCAGAGGTTTTTTTCAGCATTTTCTTAAGACTTTACTGAATTCATCATGCTAAGACATCTGGGTTTACAGTTTCATTTTACTTAACTTCAAACTTATATAACACTTACATCTAAGCCACCTGTCTAGACTATTTTTATTCTTGATGGAGAAAAATAAACTCTGTTTCAGATGTCTACATAGAGATAAGATGAATTGTGACCTAATAGTACCTACATCTCCCAGTAGAAGCAACTAGCAGGCACGGACTTCTGCAACATTGAATTCTTGAAGGGAAAAAGATTAATCCTGTCTTTAAATTTTTAAATCCTAGAAGACTGTAAACCGTCCATCTTTTGTCAAACATTGATAAAAAAAAACTTTTATCAATTACACCTCTTTTAAACTTGATACCTTGTATTTCCCTATGAGGTATTTTCCAAAACGACACCCAGCTTTGATTCAAAGACTTAAACTGATGGAAAAGTCAGTTTTGCTGGAAACAGTTTTTGAATAATTTGTCACCGTCACTGAGTGATGTAATGTGATAGGTAAGTATAGAAAGAATACTCATTCAGACTTCACTTTTGCTTTAGTTTTTTGATTCAATTGAAACTATAGGATAGTAAAAAAAATAAATAAATAATCATTTAAAAATATTAAAAATATAGACAGGGCAATCATATAATTTACATTTCAATAAGAAATTCCCTGTGGAATCTTCCTATGGAATCAGCTTTCATTAGAAGAAAGTGAAATGTAAATCCACCCCAAATATGAGAGTTAGATTGTGTTTCTTGCAGTAGAAACTTCCAGTGCCAAGGTATAGGCCCATACTGAACTCAGAACTTTCTTACAGAACAGCTGCTGCAAGAAAGATGCTGAGCAGCAGAACAGAGCAGAGGCTAGGACGTTCTGACCAGGGTAAGAAGTTAATCCTGGAGGCTTGAGCAATACCCACCATGATCAAACACGGCCAATGTGAGCTTTCGCAAAGGAATACACAACAGAAAGACTGTTAAGTAAACATAAATATATAATTAAATCTATGCTTGCTAGCACAGCATAATAGGCATCATAAATCAGGAATTGGGGCTTAGTAACCTTTAGATGTTTACTGATATGGGTTAATTCTAAAACATGGTTTACATGACTAGAAATGGAAGGAAAATACGGAAGAGGGCAAGGAAAGCCTGGCATAGGATAAAGCAGGTATAACAGTTTCAAGAAATATTGCCTTCTTGTATCCACAGGAACATACAAAATGATCTGAAAAACAATAGGTTGGTGATAGAAATCATATGGAAAAACGGATTAGTATGTACGTCATGTAGACTGTAAGCCTGGAGTACCTAGTTAATAGAGAAACAGAAAAGTAATTACCTGTGATGAGAGAAAAGGATATATAATGAGAAAATTTTCACTTATCAAGCTCGTGATTTCTCTTGTGCCATAAGGAGATGTGTGCCTGCTGTTGCAGTAGTGACTAAAAACATTGCTGCTTCACCAAGATCTTCATCTGATCAAAAATTACTGAAGCTAAGTGATTCTCACACCAAACTAAGGTCGAAGACATTTTTTGCTGTAGAACCATTCACTGTTTCAGAAAGCTTTGTCTATGAATTCTGTTAAATAGACGCAACAACCTCTTGTAAATGTAGAAAGATTTGCAGATCACCTATTCTCTAAAGCTCTTAAATGATGGCTCTGCCACTGTGTGAAAATGACGCATTGTTACCTTTCCCAGTTATATTAAGTGTTTGGTTGCTTTGCTGGAAAGTAGGATTACTTGAACACAAAGCAAAGACAGATAAATGACATAGACGTCCCAGAACAGTGTCTTCCAATGATCTATTATTCACACGATCTAAACATATTAACTACTCCACATTTTATGAAAAAAAAATAAAAAACCCTCTTTATTCTTCCCAGTTTCTGAAGTGCTTGTCTTGTGAGACCTCAAATCTGTCTCACCCTCTTAAGTTCACTTCACTTAAATCTTTGTGGTTGAATTGAAAATTATTGAGATGTGGAAGCACAGGAAGTAAATGTCAAATTCCTCCAAAACATTTAAAAGCAAGTAATCCCTAACTTCATCTTCCTCCAGCACTCACGAGAACTGCCTATTCAAAGCATCTGGTGACATTTACCATTATTGTCAGAAATATTCTTTCAAGTGATGAACTCAAGACAAAAATGCATGTCTGAAATCCGTGGCAGATTTCAAAACTGTCACTCACTTAGAACTCCTGCAGGGAGCAAGAAGAACTTCCCCATTTAGAATTTTATCAAAAGGTACACAATATGAAGAAATCACCCTTCTCCCCCTCCTGCTCCCTTTACAAATGTACTTACGTAACTTTATTGAAACAGCAGTTACAGTGCAGTGATTCATTTTTGCTATAAATCTATGAAGCAGTTTGGAATATTTGAGGATGTGGTTCAGGATAACATATTGCCCCGAGCAGAGGTCTTGGACTATTTCAGTGAGTTCCAAAATTAAATGTAACCCTGGACATTCACTTCACTTCCTGGTTTGCTGCAAACAAAGGTATCCAACAGGCAAACTTACCACATGCAAATGTATAGACCGGCATACGAACAGCAGCTCTAGCCAACACTGTGTGGGCATCTCTCTCCTGTCCCAAGAGAGGGCTGGCAATGCCTCAGTAAGGATGGCCCCCCCACACACACACAGCAAAGGTGTATGCCCTGTGGCAGCCTATTAGCTGGTGTGAGAAGATCCGGGATTAGTAAACACTAAGACACAAGGGCTTTTATTTCAGTATTTTAAGTTCTCTGGTCTGATGCATGAAGGGAAGCTGAGCTACCATGAAAGTCACCCTTGGCTCTAGAATGATAACATGCATTCATTGCTTCCCACATGGAGAAAACAAGAATAGAAATAGCGAAAGAATGAGTGTGAGGGGACAAAAAGTAAGAACATTTCATTAAAAAGAATAATGCAATATTAAGAAAAATAACCCCAGTCTCTAGGCTGCTAATTTAATCACTGTCACTTCTTCTGACATCCTTTATTTCTGGATGCTTTTCAGCAAGCCTGGAGGAGTTTCCTTGCTATCCTTTTTTGGCAGTGACCTTTTGATGTGGAGGGGTAGGTTAGCTTCCTGATTTATGCAAGAAAGACAGACATAAATAAGATTTTATCCATGTAGTCCAACAGCAGCCCCCTACCTTCTGGGAATGGACAACCCCACACTCCTGCAGTAGGCAAGGGGATAGGTTAATATGGAAGACTAATTGATTTTTTAGAAACAGTTAAAATTAAACTCCAGGTTCAGTAATGAGGAGAAAAACAGAAACAGAGGAAGAGAAGTTTTGGTTTGCTTGCTGAGAGTTTTTTTAGTACATGGTTATATTAGCAGGCCACTTGAGGTGAGGTAATGGGCAGCTTTAGGATGTAAGAACCCTTTCAAAAAGTCACATAAATTTCTGGAATAGAGTTTTAGTTTCACCTTTACAGAAACCTTGATGTATGCAGGAGTAGCTTTAAGATACTTTTAAGACGTTCACCAGCATAATCTTCACCGGCATAACACAGAGCAGGCTTAGGCAACTGCAATTCATTCCCTCTTACTAGCCATGTTCAGAATGCTACAGAATCACTTAATCTACAGACAAACAAAAATGACTGAGCACAACATACACTTCCCTTTAAAAAGTTGACCTTTCAAACAGAAGCAAAAAACACATAAACTGAGACTAAAGTTTGCATGGCTGTGAATGACCCATTGCCACAGTACCTACAAATACGGAGAGCTTTGGACAGATTAAATTGGTATGGTTGGTACGGTAAAATTAAATCTGCTGATACTGTTGACCAAGTTTCTAACCAAATTAGAATAGATTCTTCTACAAAAATCTGTGACTTGAAGGAAAAACTTCTTAACAGGAAAGAGAAATGCTTCAGAGACAATTGAATGGAGATCAAAGAATGCTGATGGTGTAGGCTGGGGAACTGTAAGAAGCATCTTGTTTTGCTACATACTTGCTTTTTAAACTATATGATACAGTTATACAGTAATTAAATTTGTCTCTGACAAAATGTTCCCCAACAAGAGAATACTCTATGCCAAAACCAACCCTGTTGTCTTTACCACTGATCACCATGAAAAATTAAATAATAATCAATTATAGTACTATTAAGCATGTACAAATCTGAGATAAAAACAGATAGCATATTTTAGCTTCTTTGTTGTTTGTTGAGTTTTGGTTGTTTGAGGTTTGTGTGTGCGTTTTAACAGTATAACAAGGCAAAATTGGACTGGACAAAGAGTTTATCATGTCTTCCAAGAGATTCACAAAAAAAGAATTTACTAGTGTAGGTAGTTTGTAAGGATTTTTTAATTATGCCATTTTCATTAACTTAAAATAAGGCACATGATTAAATGACTCATTAATGGAAGCGTTAATATTGAGTTCTCGCCATCCTGAGCCCACCTAAAGCAAATAAAGGAGCAATTTTTCCTTAGAAAGCTGTTTCCTGCTGTGATACCAACCTTGATAAAGTGGATTTCAAGTGCTGTTAAGTATATATTAAAGGAAAACTGTTCAAGATTGAGGTGAGCTGTTATTTTGTCTCACTGATAGGACTGATGCTTCTCTGAAAATGTCAGTATTACACATAAAACTGCAATCAGATCACATATACATGGCTAAAAACATTATGACACTAACAGCTTTTATAGATCTACCCATAGGTAGAAAACTAAACCCAGTGACTGAAAGAATGCAGGAAAAAGAGTAAATAATATTCCCTTTCTGATTTTCTCTTCTTGCTGGAATAGGTACACTTGTACTAGTAATTTATAGTACAATCTCATTACTCCTGCTGTAAGAGGTGAAGTTAATAAAATGAATAATACCAAATGGTACTGTTAGCCAATATACTTTATTAGTGGCATAATTAGAAAGATTACTGGGATGGAAAAGAGACAACACAAAGAGAAATGCTCACCTACCGGGATGGAAAAGAGACAACACAAAGAGAAATGCTCACCTACCGGGATGGAAAAGAGACAACACAAAGAGAAATGCTCACCTACCGGGATGGAAAAGAGACAACACAAAGAGAAATGCTCACCTACCGGGATGGAAAAGAGACAACACAAAGAGAAATGCTCACCTACCGGGATGGAAAAGAGACAACACAAAGAGAAATGCTCACCTACCGGGATGGAAAAGAGACAACACAAAGAGAAATGCTCACCTACCGGGATGGAAAAGAGACAACACAAAGAGAAATGCTCACCTACCGGGATGGAAAAGAGACAACACAAAGAGAAATGCTCACCTACCGGGATGGAAAAGAGACAACACAAAGAGAAATGCTCACCTACCGGGATGGAAAAGAGACAACACAAAGAGAAATGCTCACCTACCGGGATGGAAAAGAGACAACACAAAGAGAAATGCTCACCTACCGGGATGGAAAAGAGACAACACAAAGAGAAATGCTCACCTACCGGGATGGAAAAGAGACAACACAAAGAGAAATGCTCACCTACCGGGATGGAAAAGAGACAACACAAAGAGAAATGCTCACCTACCGGGATGGAAAAGAGACAACACAAAGAGAAATGCTCACCTACCGGGATGGAAAAGAGACAACACAAAGAGAAATGCTCACCTACCGGGATGGAAAAGAGACAACACAAAGAGAAATGCTCACCTACCGGGATGGAAAAGAGACAACACAAAGAGAAATGCTCACCTACCGGGATGGAAAAGAGACAACACAAAGAGAAATGCTCACCTACCGGGATGGAAAAGAGACAACACAAAGAGAAATGCTCACCTACCGGGATGGAAAAGAGACAACACAAAGAGAAATGCTCACCTACCGGGATGGAAAAGAGACAACACAAAGAGAAATGCTCACCTACCGGGATGGAAAAGAGACAACACAAAGAGAAATGCTCACCTACCGGGATGGAAAAGAGACAACACAAAGAGAAATGCTCACCTACCGGGATGGAAAAGAGACAACACAAAGAGAAATGCTCACCTACCGGGATGGAAAAGAGACAACACAAAGAGAAATGCTCACCTACCGGGATGGAAAAGAGACAACACAAAGAGAAATGCTCACCTACCGGGATGGAAAAGAGACAACACAAAGAGAAATGCTCACCTACCGGGATGGAAAAGAGACAACACAAAGAGAAATGCTCACCTACCGGGATGGAAAAGAGACAACACAAAGAGAAATGCTCACCAACCTCTGAGGATTGAGGCTTGCAGGAAAAGACTCGACAAAGGAGTGATCTCCAACAAAAGATCCTCTCTTTGCTTCACTTCAATCTCATTACTCCTGCTGTAAGAGGTGAAGTTAATAAAATGAATAATACCAAATGGTACTGTTAGCCAATATACTTTATTAGTGGCATAATTAGAAAGATTACTGGGATGGAAAAGAGACAACACAAAGAGAAATGCTCACCTACCGGGATGGAAAAGAGACAACACAAAGAGAAATGCTCACCTACCGGGATGGAAAAGAGACAACACAAAGAGAAATGCTCACCTACCGGGATGGAAAAGAGACAACACAAAGAGAAATGCTCACCTACCGGGATGGAAAAGAGACAACACAAAGAGAAATGCTCACCTACCGGGATGGAAAAGAGACAACACAAAGAGAAATGCTCACCTACCGGGATGGAAAAGAGACAACACAAAGAGAAATGCTCACCTACCGGGATGGAAAAGAGACAACACAAAGAGAAATGCTCACCTACCGGGATGGAAAAGAGACAACACAAAGAGAAATGCTCACCTACCGGGATGGAAAAGAGACAACACAAAGAGAAATGCTCACCTACCGGGATGGAAAAGAGACAACACAAAGAGAAATGCTCACCTACCGGGATGGAAAAGAGACAACACAAAGAGAAATGCTCACCTACCGGGATGGAAAAGAGACAACACAAAGAGAAATGCTCACCTACCGGGATGGAAAAGAGACAACACAAAGAGAAATGCTCACCTACCGGGATGGAAAAGAGACAACACAAAGAGAAATGCTCACCTACCGGGATGGAAAAGAGACAACACAAAGAGAAATGCTCACCTACCGGGATGGAAAAGAGACAACACAAAGAGAAATGCTCACCTACCGGGATGGAAAAGAGACAACACAAAGAGAAATGCTCACCTACCGGGATGGAAAAGAGACAACACAAAGAGAAATGCTCACCTACCGGGATGGAAAAGAGACAACACAAAGAGAAATGCTCACCTACCGGGATGGAAAAGAGACAACACAAAGAGAAATGCTCACCTACCGGGATGGAAAAGAGACAACACAAAGAGAAATGCTCACCTACCGGGATGGAAAAGAGACAACACAAAGAGAAATGCTCACCTACCGGGATGGAAAAGAGACAACACAAAGAGAAATGCTCACCTACCGGGATGGAAAAGAGACAACACAAAGAGAAATGCTCACCTACCGGGATGGAAAAGAGACAACACAAAGAGAAATGCTCACCTACCGGGATGGAAAAGAGACAACACAAAGAGAAATGCTCACCTACCGGGATGGAAAAGAGACAACACAAAGAGAAATGCTCACCTACCGGGATGGAAAAGAGACAACACAAAGAGAAATGCTCACCTACCGGGATGGAAAAGAGACAACACAAAGAGAAATGCTCACCTACCGGGATGGAAAAGAGACAACACAAAGAGAAATGCTCACCTACCGGGATGGAAAAGAGACAACACAAAGAGAAATGCTCACCTACCGGGATGGAAAAGAGACAACACAAAGAGAAATGCTCACCTACCGGGATGGAAAAGAGACAACACAAAGAGAAATGCTCACCTACCGGGATGGAAAAGAGACAACACAAAGAGAAATGCTCACCTACCGGGATGGAAAAGAGACAACACAAAGAGAAATGCTCACCTACCGGGATGGAAAAGAGACAACACAAAGAGAAATGCTCACCTACCGGGATGGAAAAGAGACAACACAAAGAGAAATGCTCACCTACCGGGATGGAAAAGAGACAACACAAAGAGAAATGCTCACCTACCGGGATGGAAAAGAGACAACACAAAGAGAAATGCTCACCTACCGGGATGGAAAAGAGACAACACAAAGAGAAATGCTCACCTACCGGGATGGAAAAGAGACAACACAAAGAGAAATGCTCACCTACCGGGATGGAAAAGAGACAACACAAAGAGAAATGCTCACCTACCGGGATGGAAAAGAGACAACACAAAGAGAAATGCTCACCTACCTCTGAGGATTGAGGCTTGCAGGAAAAGACTCCCTGGTCATCACATTTTTGAATGTAATGGTTACCTGTGATTACTGGGATGGAAAAGAGACAACACAAAGAGAAATGCTCACCTACCTCTGAGGATTGAGGCTTGCAGGAA
Organism: Odontophorus gujanensis; assembly: GCA_013399175.1. Lineage (NCBI taxonomy): Eukaryota > Metazoa > Chordata > Aves > Galliformes > Odontophoridae > Odontophorus > Odontophorus gujanensis. The sequence continues at coordinate 53,346 of VXAB01008562.1, forward strand.
AAGACTCCACAAAGGAGTGATCTCCAACAAAAGATCCTTCCTTCCTTAGTGATGGTCAGCCCATAAACGGGGTCTAGGAGAGGTGGANTTATAGTACAATCTCATTACTCCTGCTGTAAGAGGTGAAGTTAATAAAATGAATAATACCAAATGGTACTGTTAGCCAATATACTTTATTAGTGGCATAATTAGAAAGATTACTGGGATGGAAAAGAGACAACACAAAGAGAAATGCTCACCTACCTCTGAGGATTGAGGCTTGCAGGAAAAGACTCCACAAAGGAGTGATCTCCAACAAAAGATCCTTCCTTCCTTAGTGATGGTCAGCCCATAAACGGGGTCTAGGAGAGGTGGAGCCAGACTCCACCCCTTCCGGTCACACAGGTGCATTGCCTTCACCTGTGCCCCTGTGGCTGACTCAGTGCTCACCTCAGGTGATCAATCAGTGGTTCAGGCCGCGATTCAACAGTTCCCATACACCTGTGTTCTCAGTCACCTTATTACTTCTGGTCATCACATTTTTGAATGTAATGGTTACCTGTGTTTTCTCTTTGCTTCACTTTCTTGTTCTCTTCCTTCCTCTAGTTTTTCTTTCTCACTGTCTCTCTCTCTTTGTTTTGGTAAAACCTGAATATAATGGTAGGTTTTAACTTCCATTAATTCTAGATTAAAATTAACAATTGTTTAAAAGGATTCTAACAGCTCCTGTATAGAAAAAGAGCAAATGAGAAGCTGAGAGGCTAACCATGAAAAACTTCAAGCACATCCTTGAGGACTGAATATTTTCTAATCAGTATATTGATATATATATATTACATTCGAGTTAGTGTTTAGTGAAGAGAGGAGGCTAAATAATTAGTGACTACAAATACTGAAATATTTACAGTTATATATCATTTTAAAAGATATAAAAACGTACACGAAGAAATAACATGGCATGGACTATGTGGTATCTTGCAACAGAATAGAAAAATAGCATTTTATTCTAAAAATGATAAATCCACTAATTTAGTAAACTTAATTATTATTTGAAAAATCAGCTTTCATAGTATGCAAATAAATCTCTCACTGCCGGAAAGATCAGGAGTCATTTTAGCATGATACTGCTTATGTACAGTGCTTGCTGGATACCAGCACCAAATTGAAACTCTAGTCCCAGGGGTTAGGAAGGAGTAATTCTTCTTTTTCCAGGCACAGATCCTTGACTGTGGCAAGAGCACTTTTCAGGATTTGTGGCACTACCTCGTGACTATTACTTCTAGTAATCTCAATCTATCCAAGTACTCACAGTATATGAATCATAAAAGGCCAATGATATTTTCTCAGCAAGACAGAATAATGTAGAGAATTAATGCTGTTAAAGAAAATAGCCATAGAAGACTCATCTCACTGCAGTATAATACAGACCTATTTAATGACTGAATGAGTTTTCTCCATTTAAGAAAGTACTGCTCAGGATTTAAGGGAAGTTACTGCAGATAATTACACAAATTGTCAACGCTGCTATGACACCAAGCTCTCCTAGCAGAACATGTCATTAATTATCACAGTATTTATTCTTAAACATCAAATCCTAGAATATTATGTAGTACCTTCCACAGTAGCATCATGGAGTACAATCTTCAATTTCAAGTGAAAACAAGGAAAGGCTTGTTTGCACATTCACATACAGTGAGTCTTTGCTGCAAAATCATTCTAAGCAACCTCGATCTTTTTACCCATGAGCCAGTTTCTGTGCTTCATTTGGAGCACAGTGTCAGTTTACCCAACACTTGTGCTACTACTAGCAAAACAGCAACAAGCCCTGACATATTTAACATACATCTGTTGCCTGCACATGTTCAACATGCATTGGTATACTCCTACCTATTTCTAGGGTACCTAAGGGAGGAGAAAGGTAGAGGCTCAGTCCACATGCATTCCCGAGCATGGAAAAATGCAAAATGCACCCCCAGACTGGGATACTTACTTCACAAAGAATAAAATGAATGTGTAGCAAAGAATATTTGGGAAGCTAAAAAAAATGGAAGTGTTTTTATAGCTAACTCATTTGTGCTGTTTCAGCACAGTAGGTTGCAGTGCAGGGAGGTGAAATGTCTGCCTCAGCAAAGGCAGGGAAGACTATGAACCACTGGTTTATGCTGCAGTCCATGGTAATACTGTTTAGATGAGTAAACGTGAAGAAGGCTGAGACTTTCAGTACGAGTCACATTTGGAAGATGATGTAACCACCTTATCAAAAGCTTCAAAAACCCATGCAAGATGCAATGCACTGAGAAAGGATACTCTTGCTTTTCACACAAATATTTTCAGAGGCTGTCCAGACAGCTAAAAAGACAGCAAACTTTATTTTCACTGTCTCTCCTGACAATGTGGAAATGTTGATAATAGCCGATATGCAAACTATTTTGAATATCCCCTTGGAACTTGTTTCCTGACATGAGTTAAGGCACAAAGCAGCAGAATAAAATCTGCTAACAGTTTTTTCTGGTTTTGTATGCCTTGTTCATGTAACCCAACAAAAGAAATGACCTAGTCTTGGAAATGAAAGGTGCTGTTCTCTTAAAGATGCCTTATCACCTTCTCTGTCTTTCTTTTGTCAATACTGCATGTTCACATTTGCAATCAAGTTAATTATAGATGAAGTTGATGTCTATGCACACACCAATATATATGCTATGTAGATTATATGTGATACACTGTATATATTCTATACCACAAATAGCATATCAAATATACATTTTAAGTTTGCATATATATTTATCTTTTCCAATTTATACCTAGATGAAAAGATGTATTTATTTATAATCAACAAAAATGTCCCAAAGGAGAACTTAGACACTTCAGACTTAGAGATTTTGAACTCATACATGAATATTGATATTTATGCACATTCAGTATACATTACAATTACAACTTGAACTTTGCCTGCTGAACATTTACTGCTAACAAAATAAGTATATTCTGTTTCACCACTTTTATTCAATGCACAATTTGAACAACCACAAGAAAGTAATACCAAATAAGAAGACATTGCATATAGTTCTCAAATAAAACAAAGAATTTGGAATCAAGCCTGTAGATTGCTTACTGTTATTGATAGGGATATGGCTAATTTAAAATAATGTGCTCCAAAGAAATATTCCATTACTGAAAATCTGCTGAGCTTTAGAAGCTTTGAATGACTGCCAGCAGTCTACAGAAATTGTCGTGATCTACAGTAGTCTCCAAAAAAACCTAATTTATCTCTTGCTTAAAGAATGTTATCGTATTTCTGACTCTCCTTGTGCTTTATATATATGCCTTGATTAATTAAGGTACTTCAGTACGGGAACTACTTTCATTCTTAAACTGAGACACATATTGAAATACCTTGCTAAACTGCAGCCCTGGTTTATAAAAAGGATGCTCATAAAAGAATACTATATTAGTAGGAATTCTTAGAAGAATAGGAAGCGTTCATGTAAATGTAATGTTCTATATGTAGAATAATAAACAGGAAACAGTAATAAAAGAACAGCTGTGGTAGCAGACAGGTTTCCGTGTATCATGACATCTCACAAGACATGGAAATATGGGATGGTTAAGCAGTTTGTGACACTTAAGCATACAGTTACAGCAGTCATTCTGCAGGTACATTTGTCTTCTTTTATTTTTCACAAATGTGTTTTACTCCCGAATTCTGATATACCAACTCATTAATAACTTTATGCAAAATAAAACATTTTCAAAAGTTATAGCAAGTGAAATCACTAAAATAACACAGGTAAAAATTGGCTCAAAGGCCAACTCACACAAAAATAAGACAACAAAACATCTAATTCTGATGATAACCACACTGGAATGAGAGCTTATTTTGAAATTCTCATTATTTATATTTGAGCCACATTATGCTTTTGGATTTAAATCTACAAATGCTAACTAACCTGAACCCACTGAACTACATGTCATTGAGCCTCGCCTTTGCACCTGGGAAGATCATGGAGTAGATCCTCCTTGAAGAGATGTTAAGGTGCATGTGAGCTCTGGAGGTGATCTGAGACAGCCAGCATTGTTTCAACAGGGGCAAATCATGCCAGACCAGTCTGGTGGCCTTCTCTGTTGAAGTGGTGGCATTGATGGACAAAGGAAAGACAATGTCATCTACCTGGACTTCTGCAAAGCATTTGACATGGTCCCACACCGCATCCTTATCTCTCAATTAAAAATATATGGACTTGAAGAGTAGAATATTACATGGATAAAAAATCGATTGGATGATCATAGCCAAAGTGTTGTTGACAATGGTTCTATGTCCAGGTGGAGGCTGGGTAACTGGTGCTCTTCAATATCTTTATTGATGACACAGATAGTGAGATTGAGTTTACCCTCAGCAAATTTGCTCATTACACCAAGCTGAGTAGGGCAATTGATATAACAGAAGAGGACACCATCCAGAGGGCTCTGGACATGCTTGTAAAGTGGACACATGAGATTCTATGAGGTTTAGCAGGTCCAAGTGCAGGATGTTGCATTGAGGCAATTGCAGATGCAAGTAAAGAAGATGCAAGGGAGAAGAACTCATTGAGAGTAGCCCTGCAGAGAAGGACTTGGGGATCCTGATGGATGAAAACCTTGACACAAGCCAGCAGTGTGCTGTTGCAGACCAGAAGGCCAACTGTATCCTGGGCTGCACAAGAGGGATGGACAGCAGGATGTGAGAAGTGATTGTCACCCTCTGCTATGCCCTTGTGAGGTCCCATCTGGAGCATTGCGTCCACTGGCACAAGAAGGATGCAGAGTCGTTACAGTGGGTCTAGAGGAGAGCATAAAGATGATCAGAAGGCTGGAGCACCTCTCATATGAAGAAAGGCTGAGCAAGTTCGGCTTCCCTCGCTTGGAGAAGATAATCCTTCAGGGAGACCTCACTGCAGCCCCTCAGTATTGAAGGGACCTTATAAGCAGGAAAGGGAATGACTTTTTACACAGTCTGATAGTGATTGGACAAGGGGGAATGGCTTTAAACTAAAAAAGAAAAAAACTAGTCTCGATGTTAGAAGGAAACTTTTCACTCAGAGGGTGGTGGGAACTGGTACAGGCTGCCCAGAGAAGCTGCGGTGCCCCATACCTGAAGGTGCACACCCTGAGCTGGTGGGGGGCAGCTCTGCCCATGGCAGGCAATTGGAATTAGATTACCTCTATGATCCCCTCCAACCTAAGCCATTATATGATTCTATGATTCTGAATCAGCTTATTTGCCAAAGCCCTTCATGCTAAAATTAGATTCTTTATTCTATATTTTAGGATGATATTAAGCAGGTTTATTTTCAAAGGTAATGAAAGATGGAAAGACTCAACAGTTTTTTTCTCTTCCGGGAAGTGATTTATTCTCAACCATGAATAAATAAGTAATACAGTTATAAGAGATACAGTTAATGACTCAAAAATTATCTTTTCTTCTCCTCTCATAATGTTTTTGGTAATGTCATGGAACAGTTTCAGAATTACGCTGTGGTCATTGTGTTCACTAACCCAGTCAGCATTTGCTGTACAAAAATCAAATTCAAGGAACATGTTCCCCTTTTGAAGTGCTATTATCATTTCCCTTCCTTTTCATGTAACTACAGAACACAGATCAGACCAACACTGTTGGGCAGAGAGATTCCTAAAGGTAGGACTGTCTCGGTTAGTCTTAGAAGAGAGTTTCTGCTGCAAAATGTCACAGCTGTCATCTCCATGTCATCCATCTTTTTAGTATGTAACCAATACTTGTGATACTCTGTGAACGAGTCATTTAGGTTCTCCCTTCCCAACCAAAACAAAATCAGAGATAAGAAACCCCAAAATAAACCACAAAGATGTGGCAGTGTAAGTCTGAAATTCAACAAAATGCCTTCTCTTGTCTTAGAAACACAAACCAACACTTCTGTGTGATCTCTAAATAATCTTCTGTCAGGGCAAACAAAAAGGGGAGCCACAAAGTATTTAGACAACAAAAGTCCCTATCCTGTAGAGTCTATGATTAGGAAAGATCAGAAAGCACTTTAAAGAAACTCATTAACATCCCTTTATCACATGGCCCCTTTCAACTAGGCATGTGCGTATGTTTAAAGTTTTCCTGAGTAGTAGTTTTAAAAGTTTTAGTGATGTTGGGCTGCTGTGAGTCAAATTCACTTACTTCTCATCTGTTGCCAGATGACCTCTCGAACCTTTAATGAGAGAGGGCTATAGCTCAAAACAGAGGTAAATACGACTTACAGAAGAGAAAGCAGATTATTTTCTAGCATTTCTTATGTATATCATATTCTGTTTTTTTAAATAGCAGTGCCTCAACATTCTGGATATTCAGGGTTTCAAAAACCTGTCACAGTGCACTTCTGCTGCTACTTTGCTACCTTGCATTATTCATAAACATAACAAGGAGACAGTTTCTGCTGACAATGCACCTTCTTTCACAATGATTCACAGCAATTTCTACTGGATTCTTCTCAAAAAAAAAGAAAAAAAGGGTTGAACAAAAGTATCCAGATTTTTGTTCTGAGTTGTGTTATCTGATCTGAAGTCTTTAAGAATGAATTACTTTGTACCCAGATTTTCCTGTTCAACAAGAAGAAATGCATACTGAATCGAATACTTGGTTTGCAAAACATAACTGGAAAACCAGAAGAGTTTTATTTTCCACAAAACTTTTCTAAAATGGTGATAATCAGAACTCTGTATCAAAGCACTTCTTCAGTCTAAACCTGAAGGCTAATCAGGTGGTATTGAGTACACTTGTGTTGGCTGAATTTGTTCTATACTGAGGAGGCACAAATGTGGATACAAAAGTAGGAAATACCACTGAGCACCAGTGCCTTTGTGGGAAAGCAAGAAGCTGTAAAGTGACATACAAGTTCAAAGATGAATTATGTCACCAGTAATTGAAAGGTCAGTGTTAGCCAAGCACAAATATAAACCTTAAAATACTTATTAATAAAAAGAGAGAACACAAATTTCAGGAACAAAAGGTGTTCAGATATTTTTTGCCCTTTAAAAATGAGAGTTTTCCGAGAATACATGCCTTGGTGACATGGGCCTGGATCCAAAGAGCTAAGTGGAGAGCTCTCCTCTAGCCAGCCTCCAGTGCTTGCTTCCCTAAATGAGCAAAATTTCGGGTCTGCTTTTAAACCAGTTCACTTTTACTTGGGTTTAAGTGTTTTTTTTTTCATTTGGGTAATGTACCTGCTTCTTTACTTTGGAGCAGATGAAAGGCTTTTGGGACTCAGTCACAACCTCATTTCAGACAGTGCAAGACACCAGACTGCATATATTCCACTTCAAGTGTCTCCATAGCTTGAAAGGGAGAGAATTTGTCATCTTTCATGTCATATGCATTGAGTTACACACAACTCTCAATAATGGTCATGTTGCTGCTGGGTCTGTCTTTGAAATACAAATTTCATTGTCAGCTTTAGCATTCTTGTGGTTTTGCTGAAACTACCCATGCTTGATTTAGTACAATTGGAATAAGCCTGAGCAGGAACAGTTATCCAAGTACAACATGATTTCTAGAAACAGTATCAAGACTTTAGGAGGGGGAAAAAAAAATTCTCAGTCTATTTTTGCTAATACAACTTAAGAAGTACACTGACATCACATTTTTTGAAATAGTAAGCGGCAATGTTTAGTCTTTAAGAGGAATAGTAACTTCTTCTATAATATACAGAGAAGGCAAATATATTCTGTCTTTAACACTGGCCTAAACACTATTACATGACATTGGTGGAAGTAACTGCTTGTACCTTAACTTCTTTCAGTGCAAAAAATAATGAAGTTTAGACCCTGAATAATATGACACGGGGAGATGACTTGTGTAGACACAGACCAGCAAGCATAGTTTGAGGGCATGCTGATAAATTTATATCAGTAATAGCTAAATTTCCTCATCTAGTACCACAGTTTCACCATTTACATTTTGCATTTTACTACTCACAGTTCTTCCAGACTACAGCACATGCTACCCAGCTTTAAAATGAAATACAACCCCTGTCCTGGCAAGGGAAGCATTATTCGTGAAGGTCACTGAGGTACTTACATCCCTGATGTGACTTCCTGGGCCTTGTGGGCGTTGGGGTTTGGGTTTCAGTTGTTTAATCCCTGTTGGGGCTGCAAGGCTAAATCTGCAGAAAAGGTTACAGCTTAGACAGTGCCCTAAGTATCATTTGCCAGTCACACAAAGCAGAAGGTAACTTGTTTAATGTAGGCAGTTTTGACACCCTGATGATTTTTCAGTCTGGCACGCCAGAATTTTAATAAAATAAATATATAAAAAAGAGGAAATACGGGATTTTTCATCTGTTCTGTGTATCATTATGTTTAAATGGAAATAAAAGTCAAAAGTAAAACAAGAATATTTACAAAACAACAAAACTGAGAGCTGTGCCTTTATTTTCAAAAAGAATGTATCTTTTTAATATATGTTTGTGTTCTCCTAGGTGGAAGCTTAAAAACAGTGTAGTTTTTATAAAAGTCTATATATTTGGACTATCATGTAATCCACTTCTTGCTGATTACTAGTTGCCCTGTTAAGTTTTTATTTTAAAACACTTTTACTTCACAGAGTTGTGAGGTTACTTCAAAAAAAATAAAAATAAAAAGTCCAAAAGCCTACTAATGTTAATTTGGTAGGCAAGTAGTGCCAATTTAATAGCTCAATAAGCTTCTCACTTCATCAGAAACATTGCACTGGTCCCGAAGTTTATCTCTCAGACACCCTAACTACTACCAAACCACCGCCTTCTTTCCCCTTCCTCACACCTCCAGTCATACCTAAGTTGTCAGTGCAACTCAAAGCTTCCCACCAAATATATCTGGACATGAACAGGGAAGAAGTATCTCAAGACCTTGTCAGGGTTAGCTCTTTCTTTACAATGAAACATGTCATTTTAAAGACATTCCTTTTCTTCCTATAGCACAAAGGAAAATGGACAGAGCTGTAAGTAACTATAATGTGCTGTTGCTTAGCTCTGCATGCCTTTTCAGCTAGTGGAAGGAGGATACACATACATTTGTTACCCATGGTTTCCTAATCCCTATCCATAATTATCATTCCCCTGGCACCACTGCAAAGCACAGAGGTAGGGGGACATAGCAGTGTCTCTCATCTTTACACACTAAAATCTGCCCACACAAGATTTCTATCAGTTTCTGGACCTCCAAACATTTCAGAGTTTTTCTTGATTTCTGATGAATGTGAGTTTCACTTAAAAAGTGAGGCTGGAAGTTACCCAAGAAGAAAATCTAACTGTAAGTACTGTTTACTATATAGAACCTCCTCCTGTCTAACTTATATGAGACAAATGCTTTCTGTAAATGATATCATTTTAGCAGCAAAGCAGTCTTTTTAATAGAATTGTGCAATAACCTCACTAAATGTAATGCAAAAAGACTCATGCCCTCTTTGGGCAAGCCCAGGCTTGTTTTCAGGACTGGAGTCTGCATCTGAAATTCTGACTTCAAGTACTACATGTTTACTACTCATTCGTGTTCAGTTGTTATTCATTAAACATCTGCTGAGCACAGAGCAAATTACTGAATGGGCTGAAGAAACACATTGTTTGAACAGTTTTGTACCATCCTTGTAAACAGGCTGAGGGCAAACCTCATTGGGAAAATTGAATAGTAGTAGTAAATTTACATCAAGCAGGCAATCCAAATGACCAAAATACTGATCAAGTGTTTTGGACCTTCATTAACAACCAGAAAATTAACTGCTGAATACTTGATCCAAGGATTCTGTCATATGCAGTCAGTCAGCACAATCAGGGCCATATGTGGAAAAGGGAGTGCTAAACTGAACAGGGATAAACAGAACCACTATGATGATGCAGTGGATTTGCCTTCAGATCTCCAATAACCCTTCTTGATACTGATTGCCATGTGTCCTACAATGCAGAAGGATGATCACAGCAGTTGCTTTCCAATGTATCTGGCACTCAGGTGTCTGAGCCAGTTGCCTCGTTGCCTGCAGCAGCCAGATTTTTTTTGTGTCAATCATATGGCTCAGCCTCACTGTTCCACCAGCTTAGGCACTTAGCTTTGCACTGCTGTAAGCTCCTAGTATGTAGAACTATGCCTGTGAAAATCTTTCCACTGGATTAAGGATTTGTATGTAGTCCGCAACACATAATTTCTTCTCTCATAACAAATTTCCCTTCTAGCTTTAGGTTTTCCAGCTTTAAGGACTGGAAGAGAATTCTGTTGAAAAATAAACAAACATATACACAAAAATATTTGTTTTACTTAAATAAAAAAAAGGATAAAAATATTCTTAAATGCCTGTGGCACATTATATGTGGAATTTTTAAGACCAGTAGGAAAGCAATTGTCTTGATAGCCAGAAAGAAGGCATATTCCATGCACATTCAGAGGAATTTTCTCCACAAAAACTGATTACACCAGGTAGTTCAGATTTAAGGGAGTTGAACAGCCTGAAGTTCTTTTTATTTAAGAACAGCAAGTCTAAAATGTTCTAATTCTACCTTGTTATTCCCTGTGATAACTTCATTTGAGTTCCTCAGGGAACCTTTTTTGTGGTTGCTGTCAACGTAAACATATATAGATTACTTTAACTTCCCCACATTCCTACAGTTCTCTGCTTTTCCCATGACCCCATTTCCACTTGCACTTCCAAGATCATGACCCCCACTTTGGGAATAACATTTGCTCAAAGATATATTCTGCCAACCAAAGCATTGCCCAAACAAATGAGCTATGTGTTGAGCAAAACCACATGACCAGGAAGAAGGGATCTGAAAAAACATGCATAGCTCCAAAACCTTCTCCCTCTGAGGGTAAATGATCTATGAATGTTCCCAGCTCCATTCTGTCAGGTTTCTCAACAGTGTATACATTATGTCACAAAGCTATGGGTTGATATTCCTTATGTCATCTCCCCTAATCTAGTCTCCTACTTAATGATTAAGAAGTCCCAAACAGTAATCTTATTCAGAAAGTACATCAAACATTGGCTGTGAAAACTGGCCTGTGAGGAAAGGTTATATCCCTAATAAGTATATTATATCATGTCTGTCATTATTCTATCTGAGCACCCTAAATGAAGTTACTATACCTGCAGTTTTTCTGTGCAATATATTTTCCTTGTATTTACCAAGTCTAGAATTTTTAGTTCAAGATTTCAAAACCACCAGTGAACATTTTTCAAAATTCCAATGGAGAATAAAATCCAAAGGAGAATACAGAGCATGGTAGCTGTCCTTTATTTGCTTTCCAGTGGAACTCTCAGAAATTTGTACTGGGAAGGTCCAAATGCTTCCCCTAGTTATACTGATTAAAACTGGAGTGACTCTGCTCATAGCAGCATAGCAGAAAACTAGACCTGGCTTGAAGCCTTGGATCTTCATATTTCAGCTACCCACAGGAGAAGAGGCCCTTGAAGTTAGTGCTCTTAGCATGTGGTCTGAGTTAAAGTAATTCTAGAGTCAAAACAGTAAGGAGAACAACTAGAAAACGGCAACTTCTAGCTGAGTCAAATCTAGAAAATAATAAAATATTAAGTTGCTAGCATTATAACAGCAGCACAATGGGTACTGCAAGTGTGGTTGCTAAAATGGTTGTCTGCTTACATCTACTAGAATGGACCACTGATGTGTGACCTGAAAACTGTTTGGACAGTAGAGTCCATTAGTAGAACACTAAACCACTTCTATTTCGTTGCAGAAGGTTTGCACAATCCATTTGAGCAGAGGCTCAGGACAGGCATAGACAAATCATCTGGCAAGATATCCAACTTTACAAGCAATCTTGTAAACAATAGTTTTCAGCAATTATTTTATCCTGTGGGTAGCAGCAAAGGCTGTTTTGCAATTAAAACCACTCAGTATTCCATTCTTTGAAGAAGGATTTGAGGGAAACTTCTGTTGAACTGGAAGAAAAATTTGAATGGAAATCATGAGTTAGTGGCTACCAGTGGCCACACATACACAAATGAACTGGTCAGTTTGCCAGGCATGGAGGCCTACGTCTTGAGACTGAGACTTCTTCCACAAATTGTTACCAGTGAAAGCAGACAAAACCTTCTGAAAATGTTTCTAAAGCCAATTCAGTTAATCTTTCTCTGAAATTTTACCTTGGAAGTAACCCCATGAACATGTGACAAGAGTTTGCCCTTGGTACTAGGAATGCCAATGATATTCTTGTCTGCATTAGGCACAGTATTGACAATGGGTCAAAGGAGGTGATCCTTCTCCTCTGCTAAGCACTGTTGAGACAACTTCTGGAGTGCTGTTTCCAGTTCTGGTCCCTCCAGTATAAAACAGGCATGGAGCTACTGGAAAGAGTCCAAGGAAGGGACAGAAAAATTGTGAAGTAACTGGAGCATCTCTCCTATGAGGAAAGGTTGAGAGCTGATGCTGCTCAGCCTAGAGAAAAAAGTCTTAGGGGGATCTCAAGGGGATCATATCAGTTTATAATAAATACCTGGAGGGAGCGTGCAAAGAGAATGGAACTAGGCTACTTTCAGTGGTGTTGAGTGACAGGACAAGAGGCAATGGACACAAATTGGAACATGGGAGATTCCATCTGAACATCAGGAAACACTTCTGTGCTGTGCAGGTGACAGAACACTGACTCAGGTTTCCCTAAGAGGTTGTGGAATCTCCTCCTTGAGATCTTCAGACGCCTTTGGGACACGGTTCTGGGCAACCTGCTCCTGATAGTCCTGCTGAAGCAGGTGGGCTGAACGTTGTGACTTCCAGAGGTCCCCTGATTCTGCGAATTTCCAGGTCAGTAGAGTTTTCAAGTTTCTTGTCATTGGGCCTGGAGACCTCAGCACAGTTTGCTATTGGTGCTGAATGACAAGATTTGCACTTCATCAGCTGAGCTAAGAAAAATGCTCCTTGATATAAATGGGTGGTCATGGTTAAAATAGATATGATGTGTCAAGGATCAGTACCTCTTGCCTGGTCCAAAAAAGTGTTTTCTGCATCACACAGCAAAGATTACTTGGAAAACCTTTCTAGCTATCCACTTGAATTCTTGGACTCCTAAATAGAAACCACTGTCAGAGTCCAGGTTATCAAGGGTCACAGATGGTAGTAGACCAAAGATGGGTAGACACTGATGTGACTTGTTGAATAGGCAGAGTGCTAAAGTCACTCACTAGAACATGGCTGTCAGCAGACCCTTGCTGTCATCTTACCTGATCTTCTAGGGAGCCCTAGATATTAGAAGTATCAAAAGGATCACACAGAGGTATAATCTGCTTTCCACTAGGAGAGAATGTGTGCCCTTGAAAGCCTGGAGCCACACCAAGACAGAGAAGGCACTGAGGACACTTAGTGTTGTGTCCCCTGTTCTGATCTACTCTGAAAAGCTTCACTCCAAGGAACAGAGGCGAGGGTTTTTGATGCTGTTTTTTTTAAAACAGAGGTCCCATTTTTCTTTTACACTGCCAGTTATATCCTGATCATTTCCAGTAGATGCTATAAAAATGAGGAGTCAGTCTCCTTTTAAACCTGAGTTTTAACCATATACATTTCAACAGGGATCCGAACATATATTAACTTTCTGATTGTTCATATTTTAGATTTAGACTTCAGATTTCCTGCCTTTCCTGTACCTGACACAATAGACAGAATTCTTTTTCTTTTTCACTCTACTTGCTGCTTGCTGCTGCTTTTCTACTTTTGACACTGTGTTGCTTGCAGTGACCATGAGTGGAAATGAATCTTTCCTGGTGCACAGTGACGTCTGACTAACAAATACCAATATGAATTCAATTATGTATGAAACATCAGCTAAAACACCTTGTTAGGTACTTCTTGTACACAATTTAAAATATAAAGGTTGCTACTAACTCAATTCAAGTAAAAAGAAAAAAATCAAAAAAGTCATCACAAACGCATTTAATTATCTACTGTTGTATTCAGTATATAGCATATTTTAACAAGTGTATATTCATACAACTGAAAAATTTACATAGAACACAATTATCAGATATTAGCATCTTTAAAATATATATTTATCAATAAGTATAATCTCAAAAAGAAATTTAAATAATGCACTGGAATACAGGGAACATCTTCATATGGTATAATTTTGCAGATATTTTTGCTTGACTATCACAGAGTCAAAGAATTGCAGAACTGTGGGGGTTGGAAGGGACCTCCAGAGATCATCTGGTCCAACCCCCTATTAAAGCAGTTCCCTACATGAGGTCACACAGGTAGGCACCCAGACTGGTTGTGAATATCTCCATAGTAGGAGACTCCACGGTCTCTCTGTGCAGCCTGTTCCAGTGCTCTGTCACCCTCACAGTGAAGAAGCTCTTCCTTGTGCTAGTATGGAACTTGTGCTAGTACGGAACTTCCTGTGCTCCAGTATTTGTACATTGTCCCTTTTTCAGCTCGCAGCTGAAAAGATTCCACCCCCACCAACTTGACTCCCACCATTTAGATATTTATAAACAGTTATGTGGTACCCCCTCAATGTTCTCCAAGGTGGAAAGACCCAGGTCTCTCAACCTTTCCGCATACAGCAGATGTTCCAGGCCCCCTATAATCTTTGTGGCCCTCCAGTGGGCTCTTTCTAGGGAGATCCCTGTCTTTTTTGAAATGGGAAGCCCAGTGGTATCAGTGGCTTTCAACTGAAGTACTGATTTGAGTGCCCAGCTGGACGTGTTTCATCTTCAGAAGTTATATATGGATTTAGAATCTAATTGTCCTTAAATTGCTGAAGCTGGGAAAACAAAAGTGGTAGCCCCTTCTCCAGATGCAGTTACTTCTGAAGCCCTTAGCCAGAAACTTCTGCATGCGTATTATGCCGTACAAACACAGTGTCAGCAACTGTGACCTCTGTACATGGGCTTCAGCACCCATCAACATCACATAGGGATGTTGTGTAAAAGGAGAAAACTAAGGATGACATAAGTAAGAAATATAGCTTAACAAAGTAGTTCTGCAGGAGAGAAACTCAGGTTTTCCTATTTCCTTGGCAATAGCTGTAGGCTGTAACGTTAACTACTTGGACATCTGCATCCTTAGAACAATTTATTCCTTTAGTAACCAGAGTAAACAGTGGAGTGCTCCTAGGAACCAGAATATATCACTACTCAACAAAAGCAATTGAATGCAAGGAAAGAGCTCAACCTACTCTTAAATTTAATAGTCTTGATTTTAATGCCTGGGAGAGAATTAATTTTTTTCTTTACATGAAACTGAACAGGACATTTTTAAAGTCAGGAATTTCCTGAGCTTTGCCCACTGTGGGTGTTTTGTGGTCTATTACACGCATGCTTCCCCAGTGCTCCTGCTGGGACTATTTTTTATTGTTACTAACCTCTAATGGGGCACCTGATAAAGGTTAAATTTTGCTTGCAGGTTGGAGTGCACTGGCATC
Source organism: Odontophorus gujanensis (assembly GCA_013399175.1). Lineage (NCBI taxonomy): Eukaryota > Metazoa > Chordata > Aves > Galliformes > Odontophoridae > Odontophorus > Odontophorus gujanensis. Next base: position 68,721 of record VXAB01008562.1, read on the forward strand.
AGTGACACGGAACCCACACCCCATATGTTGTTTCACTCTCAGAGGATGTGGAGGCAGGAAGGGAAGGAAGGGTGCCAAATGACTGAAATGAATGTTTCAATTAGCAAGAGTCCTTGCCAGTCATGCATAACTGAAACAGGCAAAGCACAAGGAGTAGCTTTCTTCTGCAACAACAAGCAGCTTTCTGTGAGTAAGTGTGAATTACCAACTGCTTTACTTATTTATTTATTGCTAAAAGAGAGAGCAGTAAACAATTTAAAGGTCCAAATATCTAGAGGTTCTTCTGTTCATCCTAAAAATGTAACTACATACATCTCAAGTGGATTTGTGTTGCACTGTGTAGGTGTGTGGGGTAATATCGTCCAGTCCTGAAGTAATATCCTTACAGGAATGTAGTGGTGGTACAGAGAAACTAATATATTAATTAACCTCACTTGCTTCCTGATCAGGCACAGACTCTGAAAGGCACCTCTGTTTCATAAAGGAAGTGCTATGAACTGTTGGGATACTTAAAAACAAACTAACAAACAAATCAGTCGGCAATGTTAAGATGATTTCTTACTTATGCCTGCTGCACAGAGATACTCCCCAGGTACCAAAGGAGTGATTCAAGGTTAGGAAGGCATAGGATAATGTCCCTGTTTAGCCAGGGAAGACTGTGGCCAGTTTTTCAGATCTGAGTACTCCAAAGAGGCTTATAAACTTTTAATCATAAGAATATTCTTAGTAGTATAAAGCAGACTGATTTCAACTGGGCAGCTGTGTCTTGGTCTGAGAAGATGAATTGAGATAAGAATTCATTCAAATACTCCACAGCAATGAAAAATGATAAAAATGTGTTAATAATTTTTCTCATTTATTGTGTCCATATGTAATTTCAATTTCATTCATCTGTAGGTCCTCTGAAGTACGTTTTGCAAAAGGACATGCAGTAGAAGGGCTTCAGTGGCATCAGCTGTGGCATGTTGGATGTGTATTGGTATTTTTATGACCTTCATGAGCACCATATTTGCAAATTGTCACTAAAAATACTCAGTGGTGAGATCTGAAGACATCCTGGAAGTGAGGCTTTCCATAACCTTGAGTACAAGGCTTTAGTTTGTTTTTCACCTTCTCCAGTCCAAATAAAAGCCATTGTTGATGGAGAAGAGGCTGAATAAAGCTCAGTAATCAGTCTATTACTGACTAAAAAAACAAAAAAAAAGACAGGAAGAATATGCCCTGAGGATATTTGTGATGTAAACCAACCAGTAAATCATTTGTCATGGGTACTGCATGACCACAGACCCCAGCCTGTCCTTGTTTGCTTCAAGCTGAAGCAAGAGGAACTCTGAGCAATTGCTTTGTGATTAATGGAGTAACAGCAATACAGAACTGTTCCCATTGCTGATCCAAGCACCTAAGATGGCACACACAGAGACTCTTAAATGGTACAGATCTCACTTTCTAGGCTTTGATACATTGAGCTATGGAATAAAAGAAAAAGAAAAAACAAACAGTAACAGGGGAAAATCTGTAGGCATGAACTTCTCAAAGCAGCTTTAAGGAAAACACATTAAAAAATACCACTAGTTCACAAATCAGCTGTGCAAAGTTTCTTATTCCCAATCTGCAAAAGTGGATATTTTCCTTGTAAGCTGCAGGCATTTTCCATAGCCAATTTTTTAATAGTGCCACCTGTTCTGGAACAGCAACTGACATTTATAATTTAATTGACAACAAGCCTGCCAATACACATGTGGGCTTACTACAGATTTGTTCCTGACAGGCTTTTCAGATCCCTCAGGGCAAATCACACTGAGTTCTCTGCAATGTTATTCAAAGCTGGCGAAGACTGCCTCGAAAATACAACCTTCATTTCTCAGTGTATAGGTCCTTTCTAGCAGTACAGGGTGGACATAATCATAAATCATTTCCAGTTTAAGAATCTTTTATCCCAGTAAAATGTCTCAATATGGTCTTATTTTGACAAAAATCAGGCCCAACATTTTTTTACTCTTTTATAGTATACTCAGAGTATATAATTGCAGAAAAATTCAAATGTCCTAAATTAATTTGATTTATATGCTGTCCTTGGAATGATTTGCAATTCCCTCCTCCTATTACTGTTTGGATTACCATTCTTTCCTCCATTTTTTGAGTCATTTCTGTGAGCTAAGCATGAACACCAAATCTCACTTGTATCTCTAAGGCAAGAGAATATTTGTTTGGCCATAGTCATATCAACCAGAATGCCATCACTGACATTGTACACTATGTGAGGGCAAACGACCTCGCGCTACTTCAGATTTATTCTCCTTTTTGTTTTGTTTTTGTTTTGCTGCCCTGCTTTATCTGACAGCAAACCATGATGTCTTGGAAAATGTTTTTTCCATGTGAGCATGGAGTAATGCAAACACATCAAAATCCACAGTGAGAGAGACCAGAAGGAGGTGGGCAGCACTCCCTTTCTCTCTTTGAAGAGGTACCCATTAACACTGCAGATCCATAAAAGCAATTTGATTGGTATTCACATATTTTCAGGAAATTGTACGCAGTGCTTGTGGATTGAACTTTTTAATTCTTCTCAGAATTATACATGTGATCTTAATATAGTAATGCATCACAGTATAGTGATACTCTGCTGAGAGTTATTAGAAGGACTTGCAAACCACAGAAAATTGAGACAGTAGTAGCACAAAATGTGAACTTCCTATGCAGGTTTCTGTGGGGTCCTTAGTTTTGCCAAAGAACTGTCCTCATTGCATCAGTCCTGAATGTGGACATGTTAACTCTGTGGTTCATGCTGCTGTGTGTGCTCCAAAATTATTTTTCCAGAACAGTTAGCTATCAATAAAAAATAAAGATGAGCTGAAGCTGGAAAAAAGTTTTTCCTGCCTGCTCCCACCTTCCTCCTCCACATTGTTCCTGTTTATTTTGCTGTATAGTCATGTTGCTGGCAGAGAGGATGGGTGAGCATGTGGTTACTACAGGAGATATCTCTCTGGGACACCTCCTTTCTGAGATCTGCCTTAGGCCTTCTGTGATTCTCAGGCAAATTCCTGAGGCTGTGTCCATCTCATCCTTGTGAGCACCACACAGTTCTCCTTTCCACTCAGAAAGAGTAATCAATGAGTGGATGGAAAAGAGGCAAAGATATTCAGATCTGTCACTATGATCTATCTCTCCCTTAAAATCTTTATTGTCTCACCACCGATCTGTCTTTTCTGCTGTCCAGTGGACAAAACTGAGAAAGCCAGTTATATGCTAGCTTTTCTAGCTGAAGGATAAACTTCCTTCTCATGTAACTATTTTTCATAATGCCACTGAAATATATGCGAAGAGACTTAAAAAAGGAAAAATGGGGATCCTAGCATGCATAGAATCTTGTTAATGGAACTGATCAGAACAACATGTGCATCATCTATTCAAGTTCTGGAATGAAACTGTATTCTAAGAAGGAATTAGAACTGACTATGGTCAAACGATAATGGGAGAAAGAAAAAAAACACTAACTGAATATTTTAAGATGAAAGATTTAGAGGATCGCATGCCCCTCTCACATACTTTTATTGTTTAGTATTTTCAACCAAGTGACTTGCAATGACATCACTTAAAAATCCTGTACATTCACACATGCAGCAATGTCATTTGGGGAGTAAACACTGCCATATGATTTACTTGATCAAGCAGTCACGGTCTGGATCTCAGCCATGAAAATTAAGGAAAGCAGATTAGTGCTAACCATTCCCTTTTTCAATTTTGAATTATGTACAATAATGGAAATGCTATAAACTTTCTTCCTTTTTCTAGTCCCAGAATGAGAACAAAAAGGGAACTGGGTGAATTCACCTTAGACTACACCCGAAATAAAGATTACTTTTTGCTCTGTATAACCTGGAAGCCACTGGTGCAGGGACTCTACTATTTAAGTAGGGTTTTGAAGAATTGGATTGGAATGCCTGGGAAGCAGTAGCACTAAACGTAATGCAAGCTCTGGCAAGCTGTGCAAACTACAGTACACTGCGAGACTAAAACCTCATGCTGCAGGGCTTAAATTTTACCTACTCAGGAGGCCAGGAAGAAATTTTTCTCATAATAACACTGTATAATTGAGTACGTAGACAGTGGGTCTGATCCAAACCCCACTGTTGCTAATGAAGCACTATGTATTTGTGCTTCTGAGCTTTGACTCAAGACTGTCATCATTAGAAAGCCGCTCATCTTCCTGTCAGATCTGCGTTAATTCGCCACTGCTGGAAGCAACAGCTCCAAGTAGGTGTTTGATCAGCTATCAGACTAAGAAAGAAAAATGCAAGCTATTCTTTCAAATTGAACCCATGTGAACTCCCCATTAACTGCAGATGTTCAAAGTATGAACATATGTCTGTGATCTCTGAGCTTCTTGGCTGCTGAATACAGGATTCTACTGGGTTACTTAGAGATGTTTTCCATCCCGTTGAAGCTTGGCTTCCTGTGCTTGGCTTCACCTGAAGAAGGGGGCTCAAATGTCCTTTAAGCCTTTGCTAAACTCCTCTAATTGAGATGGTGGCTTGAGGGAAATTGTAAGCTCTCTCATTGGAGGTGCCAAAATTAGCTGTTGTTCGTCATGCAGATTTTCTTAGGCCTCCTTTCCATCTGTAAAATAAACAGTGATTGTGAAAGAATATATTGTCACCTGGTGAATGCAAACAAATTGACAGGAGAAATAAAAGTTTCAATATCAGCACTACCAGGTGTGACGTGGATGCACCTGCAACCTCTCCCATTGCAACATCTCCTTTCATTACTTTTAATACCTATGACAGAGGTCATAAATATGGAAATCAACCAGAGAGAATAAGACATTTCATCTGCTAATATACAAAGTCAGAGATTAGGGTTGTTTCCTTTGTCTTCACATAGAATACTCAATAAATAATATATATTTCTTGTCATCTGGGAGCCTCTCAGAGTGAATAATTATCATAAGCTGCCATAAAATAAGTACTGGAAAATCCTCCCTCAGTCTGGCATACAGTTCTGTACTCTAAAATACATTAAGGTGTTGCTGGGCTCAGCACCACTGTGCCTATCTACTCTGTTGGCTGACTTGGACCTAGGAAGATAAGATGACTTGTAGTCTTCCTGCATGCAATGGAGGAGGATTCCCTTCTGTTAGAGTGCAGGCCTTGGTGGCTGCCCCTGTTGTGGCTGTAGAAGGCCAACAAGTGAGTAATCTCTGACAGTGCTGAGCTGTGCTGCCACGTGCTCACATTTCATAAGGACTCTACTACATAAATGTTTGCTTCTTGAGATCAAAAGGAACTGAATGTACATAAACAATGTAGCCTTGAAATTCCTTTCAAATTACACGAGTAATAGGAGAGCACAATGGGACTTACGTATGTTCTATGACAGTTTGTTTTTTGAGAAGTATAGGTGTAGCACTAAGTCCTTACTCTTTAGCCTCTCCTTTGAACACACTCCCTTCACACCAACTCTCCATGCAGTAATCTTCTGATTTCGTCAGATCATGCATTCTTCTTGGTAGAAGGAACATGTCTCTGAAATCACAATCCTTGGACAAGACATTAAAATAACCAGCCTTAATCTATATGAAGGTTACTTTTAAGAAGTCAGATTTCACAGAAGGAAGTGCAGAAAAGGGGTGAGCATCTGTTCCTTCCATTAGTGCAATCAAGCTGTTGAAAGTCTTTCCCAGACAAATTAGTTTCATATTTTCAAATTGTCACAAATCAAATCTAGATGCTGAATTAACTATGCCTGTGATAGTGAGTTCTCCTTCAGCTTTTAATTACTCTGCATCATGTGTCTTCACGAGTTCTTTCAAGGGAAGCCAATCAGTGAAGTCGTGTTATTACTTCATACCTAGAAAATGCAGAATAAACAGAGAGTGATGGGCTCCCAAGTAGACCTGAAGGAAATGGTGCAGCAGCATGCTGGGGATCCACATTACTCACTGTTGCTCTTTCGGGCAAGAAAGTGATTCTTTCTCACCAGCCCTTCAGTTATTCTGGGACATAAGTAATGTGCAAAACCCTCCTTAATGTTTTGTGGAAATGCATGTCCTGCGTCACATACAACGTTTTTGCATGTCAAGTGCACGTAGTACTTGGGAATAATTTAAAAAGCTGTCTATTTCAGGGAGAACAGCAAGACAGATATCTGTGGGTGAAGAGGAATGTTAACAATGTTCATTTATATTTATTTATTTATTGCATCAGCATTTACTGTAATGTCTTATTAACGTTAAAAAAAAAAATCAAGCTGACCATGAGTAAGCAGTTTATATCCATTAACATCCGTTAGTTTTTCCTTTCAGGTGCAGAAGAGACTGCAAAGTGTCTTGCGTGGTTTGCTTTGTTTTTACATGAATACACTGATTTGGAGATAAGATGTCTTACACAGGCAATGAAAGATCTTGCAGGGCTCTGATGTTTTTTCTCATGCCATTGTTCCTGTCTCAGGAGATTAATAAAAGTACTGTGTTTAAAAGTGGCAGATGACAGAGCTGCAACATGATTGGCCTCACCACTTGTGCGGGCTGTGAGAGTATGATTCTGTTGTTGCTCATCTGCTTCATATGACATCTGTGGCCTCTAAAGAACAAATCAGTGGACACAAAGAAATATTCCTGTCTTCATCCACATAGCAAGTCAAAACCTGAGAAGCAAACAGTCATGGGATCTTCCCACTAGAGAGGAGCAGACACACAGTCAAATAATAACTGAGGCTGTTGCTCAGCCTCACTTGAATGGACAGATGCATTGCATCACAACTGATCTGGTTTCTGCAGGAGCAGCTGGCCACACTATCCTCATTTCAGAGCAGTGCTGGGCAACCCAGGTACCTGATGAATCAGGGAGGAGTTACCTGCATTATTGTAGTACTTTTCCCTGTAGGCCACTATTGCAACACCCAGATTTATTTCTTGCATTGCTTTTTCAGTCACTTTGTCAGCATAAACAAGCACTGGATAGTCTTTTGTTTCTTTTTCCTTCTGAAGACAAAAATTTGACGTGGTATCACCTTGTCAGGATAACAAAGCTACGTTGCCAGCTAGTTGCACCTTTGGAGAAATGTCTGAGTACTGCAGATATGGCACATTAACTGGAAACTGAATCTGCAGCACACAGATGATTCTTCCATACATCCTTCAGAGTGACATCTTTCAACTTCATTTTCACAAACTAGACACTTTTGTGCTTTCAGCTCCACCAGCTGTCCACTTGAACCCAACTCAGCTGATTGTTTCAGGGTGGTCTTATGTGCATCACTTCTCCCAGAGAGGTCTGTGGTATCTGTCTGAGAAACCCTACAACAAATTGGAACAAGGAGACTTCTTCTACATCACTGTTTTCAAAGGCGCACAACTTCTGACAGTGTTACCTCGAATTATGTTAAACAAATACACTGCCATTCATACCTCAAAGTGGCTTATTCTGCTGGATCTTGTGAGTTATTTTAATTGCCATGAAGAAACTATCATGAAAATACCTGGAAAAATACCACAGAGAAAGACTGTGTGTTTAATTTCGAGATACAAGCCCTCTCAGAATGCATCAGAACAAATCTACTTTAGTTGCGACATTGTAAGCAACAGAGTGACTTCAGGGTGTCCTCATGCGTATGTAGAGAATGTAAACAGGAAATGCTGGACTCTTTGGCAATATGCAAAGATGACTGTCCAGGTTTTGACAGCACTAGGATGCCTTCTGAAGAAAGTTTCCCTGCTCGTCAGCAAGAGACATCACCCTGGGAAGGCACTCACAGCCCATTAAGCCCAGGCAAAGGAGGGAAGTGTGGTGAGATCTCAGTGATGCAGGAGACCCAGTATTACCCACTCTTGACTCTGACACGTTTTCCTTCAGTCCTGGGGTAGGTGACAGATACAAAGTCTCTGTTCAATACTGATGAGGATATCTGAGTTCCTGAGAGTAGACTGTAAGAAGTCGTGGGCAGAGGAAGGGGCTGTGAATGTAACAGAGGTAATAAAAACTCTTCTATTTTCCATCCGCATCACATTCCTTCTTCCACAGGAGTTAAGTAATCCAGCTTCTCACCGTGCTGCAGGTATTTACTATAACTTGAGAAGCATAGAAGACTAGAGACAAAATATCTCAGTTTAAACCAGTGCATTTTGCCAGTGTCCATTTTGTTTGCCTCAGCAAGGAGGTTGATCACTCCATGTAAGCTCTTCTTTCCAGGGGAAGGAACCTTACAGCGTGAGCAATGCTGTGTAGCACTATGCAAATGTCTGTACAATGACCTTCTCATCAATCTGAAGGGGCTTCTATTCAGAGAACAGCATGATAAAAATTCACTGGGGTAAAGACAGGTCTTACTGCTTCATTTGAAACACACTGCTCTCTGTCTAGTTTGATTTAGTTTAGTTTGCTTTGTTTTGATTCATGTTTTTTTCTAACATGTAGGGATTTCGTTATTGTTTGGCTTTTTTCTTACGTACACAGTTCCATTAAATGAATGCATCAGCTGTAAGCATGAAGGAAAGAAAAACTGAAGAATGATCTCATTAGTAAACATAAGTTAATTGCAATTTTCAGCTTAGCTCAACACGTATGTGGGAGTTCAAATGGAAAGCCCATGAAAAAGTTATGAACGGAACGTGGAAGACTATACAGAAATATAATCCTGTTGAGAGAAATTACTCCAGAAACCTATACCACTTAGCATAAAACATTTCCCTCAGGAAATTTTCCTTAAGAACTTTGCAGCATTTTCTGAATTGAATATAATTCATTCTCTTCTAAACACTATCAGATGAGTTGAAATTTGTTTGCTTTTTCTACTAAATTGTACGGTGTTCTTCATCAAGGGAAGGTTATTCCAAACAGTGTCTCTTTGTTCCAGTAGTGTTTTTGAACTGATTGTGGACATTCAAGAAGCACTGCTCGCCTCTTTCAGTTAGCTAAGATGCATGGATATTATATATTTGTTTTGAAAATTTGATCTTTTATTAGTCTTTATTATTATTTTATTAGTCTTTTATGTAATTGTATTTCATGGGTGGCTTAGGTTTGCCAGTTCATATCATTTTCCAGTGTTCTTCCTTATGATGAAGTGAAAAGTAAGACTCCCCTAAAACACAATTGAGAAACAATGTTCATGTACTATTTTTATACCTCAAACATTTGAAACATGTTCATTGTAAAATATACTGGATAAAATAAGGAGGAAATGAAAGAACAGTGCTGTCACTTAGATGGGAACATTGGGCAGCCAGGCAGGGTGGATCACAATGCCTACAAAACATACTGCTTTATTTCAACTCCATCTCTTATGAATTGCTGGGGTCAGTAGTAGACACTTTTAAAACTGTGCCTACCCAACAATCTTAATCACGCAAGTCTCTGTGGGTCTACCACAAAACAGCCAGGCAGTGACTCAGTCAGTAACAACTGCTTCATAGCTCTCACAAGTTACTTAGTGTTTCATCTTCTGAAGAAGTTAAAAGACGGAGGAAGAGACCCTGCATGTATCCAGTTACTTACACTGCACATGTCTTCATTGTCTGTCATGAAGAGAGACTGAGGACACCTCATTCTCAGCAGAAATACTGGCAGATTTCTTGCATCCATATGAAATTAAGAGCAATAGTGGATTCAGCAAATCACTTCATTTTATGTTTATATCATTTTCTCTCTTCCCCAGAGAGTTGAGTACTGTACTACTTATCGTTTTCAGATATGGAATCAGGTGTAAAGTTCTGCATATTAACTAATTATTATTTGTTGGTGTTTTGCTGTTTTTTCTTTTTCCTGGTTATCACTGATGAGAGCAGTCGAATGAAATCAACACTGTTGCTGTATTACCAAATCTGAGGAGATTTGTCACAGAGAAATGTTGAAAACTGAAATCTTAATGAGATCAGTCATTACTCCAGGCAATTCTGTGCTGAGATTTAGAGGCAAATCTTCCTTACTCACTGGAAAATCATTAGGCATTACCTCCAGGATAATTCATCTGATTAATTGAATAAACATCTCAAGATTTCTTTATAAATAACGAGGACTTAATATACTCCACTGAGCATATATCATGGGTCATCTCACCCTGCAAGAAATGTCTGATAAATATCTAACTAACATAATCTAAGAAATCTAGAATTTTCCCTTTTTTCTCCTTGCTTGTAAACACCCAAGACCAAATAAGATGAGTCTTGCCTTCCCGGAATCAGGAAAACTCAGTCATTTCCATGAACTGATTTGAAGTTTTTCTCATTCAGTTTTGATGAAGGAGAAAAAAAAAAAAAAAATGAAAAAAAAAGTGACTGAGGTGGAACAGCCTAAAATTTAAAGACAAGCTCTAGTGTCAACTCAAATACTTAAGGGAGCATACTAATGCATTCACTGTTCTATTCCGGATAGTTTGGGATCTTAAAACAATTAATCTGTATTTAAGAACTGAGCTGCGTGCTTGGAATGAAAACCTCTTATGGAACTCATTCAGATCTCTATAGTGTGCCACCTAAGGACACACAGAATTGGGACTTTACTCTGAGGTGACATATTTCTTCTCCAAGATGCCATGCCTGCAAATTTCTAATTTTTGTCTCAGACTTGTGCTCAAGGTGCCCTGGAATTCTCCTCCAGCACTGGTGGGATGGTGGTACATGATGTGGCATTGCAGGACTCCTACTTAGCTCATTCACATTTGCTGAGACATTTGCAATAAACTGATGTTTCTTTAATAATGGGTGTTGAGGTACTCTTGCTTGTTAATTCCAACTTTTAATAAAATAGACTTCAATGTGTCAGGAAGAAGAGGAAGAAGAAATCAACCTGCAAACTTTAAAGCTCTTCTGTTTAGGATTTCAAAATTTGTATTCACAGTAAATCTTCCTCCCAGTGCCTTGTTTCTCTCTTGTAGTGTGCATTATCAGTGCTTAAATATACTTCATACTATTTCTAACAAAATTCTTTAATGAATAATATGCATTTGTGTATTACAAAATAATTATATGGATACTGAACTGTCATCACACTCCTTACAGTCCCACTCATAATCACACACGAGGCCCATACCTGGAAAATTTTGGCAGTTTTAGTCTCACTTGACAGAGTTCCCATAAAATCTAGCTTTGAAAATAAAGAAAAAACATGCCATCCCTCCCATTTTCATAAAGTTACTATTTATAAATGAAATAGAAGGGTGAAAAAAAAAGGGGGAAAGCTTCTGCAAGAACAATCCAATGGGAAGGAAACAGAAGGGAGAAAATTTAACCAAGTTTTCCAGGAAGCCTACTGATTCAGGAAGAGTACTGACCTGATGTTTTATATTATGATTGAGCAGTGGATGGAAGAACAGTGACTCAGAGCCATTTGAACATGACTATAATCACTGCAGTTTTCCTATGAGAACAACCAAATTGGTTGCCTGATCTCAGCTCTTGAACAGGCCTTGGCAATCCAAGTTTCTTGTCTTTCTTTTTATATCCCAGCCTATGAGACAGAGAATTATCAGTAAATTGTGGCTTAAAATCATGATGTCTCAATTGTTTCTAGGCAGAACTTCACGAAGGGTTAAATGAGAGAGCTGTATTCAAAGTGGCCAAGGTGTCAAATATTCCCAAGACTTTTCATTAAAAATTGCTCAAAGATGATTCCTAATATACACTCTTTTTTTACAGTTTTGTTAGTTTCAGTGCAGTAATTCTTCATGTTAGGGTTGACTAGATGGTTACATCACTTGTTAGTGTAAGTTATATACAGAAGTGCCAATAACACTTTAATCCCTGGCTATTACATCTTTCAGAGTCATCTACTTTTCATTGTTAATAATGAAATTTTCACACCATTATATTTCTGCATACACAGAAAACTCCGGAAATATTTCATAAGTGGGTACCAGGCACTTGGTTACAAGTGACTGCAAAAGCAGGTAGCACAATAATATGGATATATGTAGGGCAGGGTACAGCAATGCCATGTCACCCAGGGCGTGTTAGCAGTTAGACTGCTGCTTGCTTCTTAAGCTGAATGCTACTCCTAAGGCAGCTTCTCTCCCAGCTGCCCAGGATGTAATGGTTAATGAGTATACATAAATATGGCTGGTGGATGTGAAGATACATCCACTTACCTCCAACATGTGAATACAGGTTCTTGGAATTGTACGACATCAGAACTGGGCATAACACATTTTCTCCATGTGCCTTGGGTTCCAACGGAATTTTAATTCACAGTCAAAAGAATGAGATTCCCTTTGCTGAAATCTCTAACTTGGAAATGGTTACAGCTTTTTCAGTGTCAGAATCTGAGCTGAGTCAGAAGCACATGTTTACACAATCTGAGCAAATTACTGCTAGCATTTTTATGATGTTGACTGTGCTTCTTCTAGAACATAACAACACAAGTTTTTACCATATGTAATAAAATGTCTATGTACAGACCACACTGCAGAAAGAACAAAATGCTAGCATGTAGTTAGTGAGTGCCAGTAAAGACAAATTTGATTGCAGACATGCGAAGAACCACCCCTAGTATGCTTGAAAGTCACAGAAATCTGGTGTTTCTCTTACTCCAAACTAAGAGGAATTACAGTACAAGAAGGAAACTATTAGAGATTTATTTCTCTTAAGCTGACATTAATCCTCCATTAACTATTAGAAGAAACTTTCTCTGAACCTGCTCCAGGATCTTGTTTTCTCTGCTATGTCGCTAATGTAGCTGTGTTGGCAGTAGCAGTGTCCATGAATTGGGAAGTTTCCTTTCTTGGTTGGATGAATGGAGGGACAATGGAGGGTCATCGCTGCTGGCAATTTCTCTTAGTACCTAACTCAAAATGTGCTCATGGTTCCATCTCTCAGCAGCAGGCTGCTGGCAATTTGCATACTCCCTTGTGTCGTAACTCTGGCCATCTTCTCAATTCTATAGGCAGTGTTTGAGCTAGTGTAAAGCAAAGCAGTAGTGATCTCCCCATGCTTACAGAGAATGTGCTTACACTGCAAAACGTAGTCCAGAATAGATATACTCAGAGGGATAATTTACTCAGCTGGAGATTCAGAGTAAGTAATTTATAATTCTTCTGGCATGTTATAGAGTGTTGATGAATTACACAGAAAATCATTTGGGCAAAATCATACCTGAAATATATGATGGACTGAGGAACTAAGGGCACATCTCTAGCACCCTAACTGCAAATCCATCCTCATAGCTGTCCTTAACTTCAAATTTATTGTTTCTTGTCCAAAAAAAAAATGATTGTTGAGTACCACTAGTAACCAGTGAAGCAATTAGGTGTTACTTACAAAAATTGTTAACTTTCCTCACAGGTGTCAGAAAGACATCTGCCATTTATTGCAAAAAGGGAAAAAAGTTATGTCAGAAATATTTGATTCAGGCATACATAGCCAAAAATAGTCCTGTCAGGACCACCCAAGTAGTTATCACATTAGGTGCCTGCTTCAGAAAGCACCAGAGTTAGACAAAAGGGAGGTGCCTGTGCTGAATAAATGGGCAGCTCAGTTATCCACAGTAATTGGATTGGATGTTGGTAAAAACAACACAACAGTTCTAGGTCCTATAGGAGGTTTTGAAAATGTGGGATTTGATGAATAATTTCTTATCATAGTGGTGATTCCCTACCTGTTACAGGTGGGATGATTTTAAAGGTTCCTTCCAACCCAAACCCAAATGTTTTTCTGGCTACTAGAAAAAAAACATCAAATATTTAGCATAATTGTCTAATTTTTTTATTTAAAAAACTCTATTGATATTTAAAATGAGTAATAAGATTAAAATCCCTCTACAACCTGTATAAAAAAGGCATGTAGAGAATCTGCTGCTTAAGTAACAGAAATAATACCATGTCTGAGATGAATTTCAGATGCTAATCTGTTTTCACATTGCTCTGGGCAGAAATTGTGAAATCCTAAGGCTACATTAAAAGTGCAGCCTCTGACATACATATATTGATGTCTGACAAATAAATGGCATGATCAGTTATTTTTGGGATTAGATAAAACTGAAGCCCTATGTGAGGATCCTAAGAATAATGGACAGAAGGTTTCAGAATAGAAGTTAGGTAAAGATTTTGGTAGAATAATGACATAGAACTCCACTTGTCTGTTGTAGTAATTGAGATCACATCTCACCTTGAGACTCAAAAAAGAAAGCATTCATAATATCTGTGGTGTACCCACAGTACAGAACTAGCTGACTGACATCACCTCTACTTATTTCTTTGAAGAAAACCCCTCATCTCCTTAAAGAAAGTTACACGTAAGAAAAATAATCATCATAACAAAGAAAAAAAAAAAAGAAAAATAAGAAAATAAGCAATGATGTCATAGGAAATACTGCAAGCAGTCTTTAATACTGACATCCAGAAGCAGCTGTGCAGATATATGTGCACAAAGTGTAACAGACTCCTACATTTATGCCACTTCTGAATATGACTCAACTTGAAAATGTGCTATCTAGTCTGCAAGTGGTTAGTGAGAACAATATTTTCTAATTGAGGGAACATTGTGTATCGATGCTCATCCTAGCTGTGTTTTGGTTTTTGTGGGTTTATTTATTGCTCATTTTCTGTAGACAGTGCAATGGAAGAGTGGGATGCAAGGCACTATAAAGAATGTAAATGCTCTGGACAGTAGAAAGCGTGCCATTTTCCCTTTCCACAGAAGTAACTGAAACAATGCACTATTCTGCTGTTTGTTCTTGCATACATATGCACAATTATTTAAATACTCTGTGTAGCATTCAGGAAGCTAGGTTTTACAGTTTAGCTGTATTTATTTCCTCCTAATCTTATTAGATGCCAATTTTGTTTCTCTTNACCCAAACCCAAATGTTTTTCTGGCTACTAGAAAAAAAACATCAAATATTTAGCATAATTGTCTAATTTTTTTATTTAAAAAACTCTATTGATATTTAAAATGAGTAATAAGATTAAAATCCCTCTACAACCTGTATAAAAAAGGCATGTAGAGAATCTGCTGCTTAAGTAACAGAAATAATACCATGTCTGAGATGAATTTCAGATGCTAATCTGTTTTCACATTGCTCTGGGCAGAAATTGTGAAATCCTAAGGCTACATTAAAAGTGCAGCCTCTGACATACATATATTGATGTCTGACAAATAAATGGCATGATCAGTTATTTTTGGGATTAGATAAAACTGAAGCCCTATGTGAGGATCCTAAGAATAATGGACAGAAGGTTTCAGAATAGAAGTTAGGTAAAGATTTTGGTAGAATAATGACATAGAACTCCACTTGTCTGTTGTAGTAATTGAGATCACATCTCACCTTGAGACTCAAAAAAGAAAGCATTCATAATATCTGTGGTGTACCCACAGTACAGAACTAGCTGACTGACATCACCTCTACTTATTTCTTTGAAGAAAACCCCTCATCTCCTTAAAGAAAGTTACACGTAAGAAAAATAATCATCATAACAAAGAAAAAAAAAAAAAGAAAAATAAGAAAATAAGCAATGATGTCATAGGAAATACTGCAAGCAGTCTTTAATACTGACATCCAGAAGCAGCTGTGCAGATATATGTGCACAAAGTGTAACAGACTCCTACATTTATGCCACTTCTGAATATGACTCAACTTGAAAATGTGCTATCTAGTCTGCAAGTGGTTAGTGAGAACAATATTTTCTAATTGAGGGAACATTGTGTATCGATGCTCATCCTAGCTGTGTTTTGGTTTTTGTGGGTTTATTTATTGCTCATTTTCTGTAGACAGTGCAATGGAAGAGTGGGATGCAAGGCACTATAAAGAATGTAAATGCTCTGGACAGTAGAAAGCGTGCCATTTTCCCTTTCCACAGAAGTAACTGAAACAATGCACTATTCTGCTGTTTGTTCTTGCATACATATGCACAATTATTTAAATACTCTGTGTAGCATTCAGGAAGCTAGGTTTTACAGTTTAGCTGTATTTATTTCCTCCTAATCTTATTAGATGCCAATTTTGTTTCTCTTTCAGTTTTTTATCTTCTATTTTAATTCCAAAGCTCTGGCATATCTGTGTATTTCTGATATGCTGGCAATTCTGAAAAAGTGAAAAAAAAATTGCTTTTAGACAGACCAGAAACAAAATTCAGCATTACTAAAGAAAAGACTTTCTAAATACATTTGGATTGAACACAGTGTTTTGTTTTCCTGTTAATAGTTTGGAAACAGACCTTCCCTTTAAATCAAATTAAAAGAAATTTTGAAATAAAAAACTAGTAACACTCTCAATGCCTTAAATTCTACATTGCTCCTGTTCATTATAATTTTTTCTAGTATCCCTGCAATATTTGCTACATGAGTTGAAACAAATTTTGCTTTAGTGTCTCACCTGCTTTGTGATCCTGGAAATGCAGGGACTGGGTAAGGGGCTCTTTGAGGAAGAACTCTTCCCTTTTAGATGCTGGGAAGTGTTACATGCTCAAGAAGACTTTTATCTGGTTTTGCATTACCACTACATTTATTTGTCCACAAACACACCATTCCATCTCCCTCCTCCCCAAAAAATATACACAGGAACACATAGGAGCTCTGCTTCTGGGCTGTGTTGAGGGTTTGTTGTGCCCCATGGACTTAGAAAAATATGTGGGAAAATGGGCTTCAGACTTTTCCCAGCAGACGCAGTCTCTAAAGAGGATGAGAACTGTTCTGTTGTCAACCTGAAGCTGGAAAATGGACTAGATAGTGACACAGTCTCCACTCAAACGCACAGGGGACTGAACTAGAAAGACCTTCACAGTATCCTGCAATTAAACGAATTGGTAAAAATCCTAATGAAGAACACAGATTTGCTTCACCAACATGCAAGTCAACTTAGAAGGCCTAATTCTAGAGTAGAAATCTGAATATCTTCATTTGGTACTCTCACTCAGCTGCTGACACTGACTTGTACTACATGCAGAAATCCAACCAAATAAGCTGACCCTCAAATCATTACGCGCCCCTTCTAGAGCTTGGTCCATATCCTTCTCTGCCAGCATGCAGGCCCTCCTTTCTGGTGTTCATCCAGCATGAAGCTGAAGCAGCTGCCACAAGGATCAGAGGTGTGCTTTGCAGCCCAACAAATACCTATGTGTATATACATATACACATCTAAAATATAGAGCTATCAGTGAATTTTGGGAGATATGTAAATTTAATAGGATGCTGGAAAATACAATCCAGGACCAAGTAAGACATAGACGTATCTCTTTTTTTGTCTGTAAAGCAGTGTTTTCAGGGACATCCAGAACCCAACGCAATTTTGACGCTACTAAAGCCTAACCCACAGATTGCCAACCCTTTGGCAATATGCCAAAGAAAAATCTATGTAATTCATTTATCTTGCTTTCTCTATGGTTTCTGAGTACCCTAAGTTTAACCTGCTCTGCTACTGATTGTCAGGGCCTTCTACATACATCTTCATTGTGCCTATACTAGCGCTATCCAAACATTTTCCTCTCCCTGTTCTATGCTTTCATAACATACGTAACTTTGTTCTAAAACTTTCGGACTTCTGAGTCAACATGTTTTAAGCAAGTGCTGAATTTGCTAATATCTCCTGTCTTTACGCAGCAAAATAAGTGAGATTTTACATTCATAGTCAGCAAAACATTTAAGCTTTTCTGTAAAATTGCACTAGACCTCAGACTAATGGCTAATTCCCTACAAGGTACTGCAGTTTCTGCACAGCGAAAGCCTACCTAGGACTCTGAAAATGAATTCTGTGAACTTCATTTTTCTTATTTGAATTGCAGTATTTCTATGTTACAATACATTTGGATGTAACGTTGTCATTAATAAGATCAGAAACCATTGGCTTTTACTGTATGAAATTTTTCCACAGTGCAGTTTGTTCACTGTTTTATGGCACCACCTACTGAAAATTAAATTGATGTAAAAGAGTTTAACAAATAGTATGAAACTACCTTGCCACTTCCAGTATACAACTTGAAAGCATAGACCCCCAAAAAAATTTATATTAAAAGTTAAAATGTTGTTTGGAACTGAAACAGTTTTTTCTGTCCAGTAGTTATAAAGATATTATTTAACTTACCGATTAACTATTCTAACTTCAAAACAAGAAAATAAAATCATCCCAATTTGAATTTTTATATGCTAGCCTTTACAGGAAGTATTTTTAAGCCCAAAGTAGAGATTATAAATCACCCTGAAAATGTTGGCAAATGCACCCCTAGTTTACTACATATTTGAAAAAAAAAAAGTTTTATTATCTTGACTGACCTGAAGTAACTTTTATTCACATTGTTTCCTAGTTAGCACTGAGCTCTTAAAATGAACTGCCTTCAGAATATGTACTGGACTGCTTATGAACGTGTTCTTTTAGATTTCATTAAAATACATATACAAACTTTGATGGCAATCAAAGCCTGTATACAAGTCTAAATAACTCTCCTAAAGAATACATTTTTGAAGGTGCTTTCTTTAAAGAATATTCTCCATTTTACTTATGAGCAACAATGCTATCGTGAATTTTGAGATAATCCAACCTTTAGTTAATTTAATCACATAACAACATTGTGCATTCTGACATGGTTTCTTACCTCACTGTGCTGTTAATTAGCCCTTAAATCAGGGTTATGTTGACTTTTTGGCTTAAAGGTCAACTCATTCACAAAACTCAGGGCTTTTTGAACAGTCATTCTCCTTCCTCTCTTTTGTATTACTCAGGCAGCATCACTTCCCTAACTGTGTCCCAGGGAACTGAAGGGCAGGTACATTTACATCCTGCAACTTCTTTTCCTGTCTTTTGGCATCAAATGTTTGTCAATTGTGGGAAAATGGGTTTGCTGTGTGTTAACTATGAATCCTTTACCTGAACATGTGCCTCACTGCTGCTCACATCTGCTCCAGCAATGCAGTAAATAGGGATCAGCTTCCTTCTTCTCCCTGTCACCCCAGGCTGATTACTTGAGAAGGGAAAAGATTGAGTCACATGATGGTTGGAGCCCTCCTGAAGGCAAGGTCAGGCAGTCATAGAAGCACAGAATGGTTTGGGTTGGAGGGGACCTCGAGGCCACCCAGTTCCAACTCTCTGCCATGGGCAGGACTGCCCCCCACCAGCTCAAGCTGCCCAGGGCCCCATCCAACCTGGCCTTGAGCACTTCCAGGGATGGGGCACCACAGCTTATCTGTGCCAGTGCCTCACCCTTCTCTCAGTGAAAAATTTCCTACCATCATCTAAGTTAAATCCCTCTTCTAGCTTAAATCCTATCCCCATTGTCCTATCAGTATCTGACTGTCATGGTTCCAGCTCCATGGATCATCAACAGTTCCAGGTATACCTGTCTCAGAAGAGAAGAAGAACTACATTCCCCAGTGGACTTTGCGATGCTTTGCGTTTTTATGTGTTTACACTCAGAGGGAAAGATAAAAACTGTCTGTGGTCACGGGACACGCTCTTTCCTTTGGGATGGACTCAGCAGTGGGTGCTCACTGCCGTCTTGCCTTCAGCGTTAGCGTAAGGCCTTCGGTTTATTGGACACTCTCTTGCTCATTTTATTTGATTTATTAGCTTTAATTCCAATTATATTGTATTATACTCTTTTATTTTGCTTTCTGATATCTATTTAGTAAATTAGCTTTTCTCCTCAGACCATTGCCGCTGTTTTGTTTCTAGGCTCATCTCCCTTTTCCCTTTTCCCTTTCCCCCTTCCCCTTTCCTGGGACATGGGTCCATGGGTCCCCCGCATCAATCGTCACAGAACCGGGCCGAACCTGCCCTTAAACCGTTGACACTGACCGTGTAAAATTTAGTCCTATTAATAAGATCCCTTCAAGTACTGGAAGGCCACAATGAGGTCTCCCCAGATCCTTCTCCAGACTGAACAAGCCCAGCTCCCTGAATCTTTCTGGTCGTCTTCATGCCACCCAATCTAACAGTTCCATGTCTTTCTTGTGCTGGGGACCCTAGACCTGGACACAGTACTCCAGATGGGGCCTCATAAAGGAAGAACAGAAGGGAAAATACTCATTTTTNTCAGTGAAAAATTTCCTACCATCATCTAAGTTAAATCCCTCTTCTAGCTTAAATCCTATCCCCATTGTCCTATCAGTATCTGACTGTCATGGTTCCAGCTCCATGGATCATCAACAGTTCCAGGTATACCTGTCTCAGAAGAGAAGAAGAACTACATTCCCCAGTGGACTTTGCGATGCTTTGCGTTTTTATGTGTTTACACTCAGAGGGAAAGATAAAAACTGTCTGTGGTCACGGGACACGCTCTTTCCTTTGGGATGGACTCAGCAGTGGGTGCTCACTGCCGTCTTGCCTTCAGCGTTAGCGTAAGGCCTTCGGTTTATCGGACACTCTCTTGCTCATTTTATTTGATTTATTAGCTTTAATTCCAATTATATTGTATTATACTCTTTTATTTTGCTTTCTGATATCTATTTAGTAAATTAGCTTTTCTCCTCAGACCATTGCCGCTGTTTTGTTTCTAGGCTCATCTCCCTTTTCCCTTTTCCCTTTCCCCCTTCCCCTTTCCTGGGACATGGGTCCATGGGTCCCCCGCATCAATCGTCACAGAACCGGGCCGAACCTGCCCTTAAACCGTTGACACTGACCGTGTAAAATTTAGTCCTATTAATAAGATCCCTTCAAGTACTGGAAGGCCACAATGAGGTCTCCCCAGATCCTTCTCCAGACTGAACAAGCCCAGCTCCCTGAATCTTTCTGGTCGTCTTCATGCCACCCAATCTAACAGTTCCATGTCTTTCTTGTGCTGGGGACCCTAGACCTGGACACAGTACTCCAGATGGGGCCTCATAAAGGAAGAACAGAAGGGAAAATACTCATTTTTTCCCATTCTTGGTAACTTCGGATTTCAGAAAATTATTATACTGGTAACAGTGTGGAAATACTTCTGTAGTTTGTATCTTTTTTTCTGTAGTTTGTTTCTTTTGCAGCTACAGTTGTGCAGGTGTTTAGAGAGAAGCGGTGCTTAAATAAATTTTGACAAGAGGTGTGAGAGCAGATGTAGATCTCAGGCTTATATGGAGGTCCCATCATCCTGAAAGTACTGTATTTGTTTTTCTCAAGTCCATATGAAGAGAGAATCTTCTGCATGCTAAAAGAACACAGACAAAAAGCATAGAATCATAGAATGGTTTGGGTTGGAGGGGATCAAGGTCATCTAGTTCCAACCACTCTGCTATAGGCAAGGACACCTCCCTCTAGACCAGGTTACTCAAAGTCACATCCAACCTGGCCTTGAATGCTTCCAGGGAGGGGACATTCACAATCTCACGTCATATCTTTTTTTTTTTTTTTTTTAACAATATTTTATTCCCAATATTTGCATAAAACAGTTAATAAAAATGATACTTTTTTAATGTGTGAATATAGACAGGTGTGCAAGCTGTATACAAATGTAATGGCCAAATGCTCTCTTCCAAAAAAGATGTGTACCTCCAAGGGCAGCATTTGGCCATAATGTTTGTACACAACTGAGAGAAAATAATACTGTAATACAAACTAATGTAATGACACTTAAAGCAAAGCCTATGTATATAGCAGAGGGAAAAACTAATGAGAAGCAGATGTACCCAGGAGAGTATTTTGACTTAATGGTATGTGTGGTTTCTTTCGGACACGTGTTCCTTCAGCACGTGGAGAACGAGTGTATATATAGCTATGTAAAGGAAAATAGTAGTTGCTGAAAAATGTGTATGCTATCAGGAAAAGAGGCTTTAAAGGGGAAAGTATTCAGATGAAAAGGCACATTCTCTAAGTCTCGGGAGAGCTCAGCACTTTTAAACCACAATTAATTAATTCTTCTGCATTCCAGGATGCCAAAACAAATGAAACGATCAATTCCTTTCTCTACCCACAAGACAGCGTTAGCTGAAGCTGCAGTCATGCCAGCGGTGAGAGCCATGCCTGCATACAGGGGCCAAAAAGTCAGTGGTGGCCTTGGCTCCTGCCTGGGCTGCAAACACCATAGCGGCCCAGCTGATGGCTGCCCGAATTAACCTCAGCACAGCCCCAGCCCCTCCTGGGCATACAGTCAGCACAGGCTTTGCAAAAGTGACCGCAGCAGTAACATCTGCTGAGAGCTCTAGAATCTTGGCTGGAAAAACAGGTAGCATCTCCTCCACTTGGTCAGATGGAAAGGGGCTTGTTTTTACCAGCAAAACATAGTGTTGTGTTTTTAAATAGTGTGGTAAAGCAGAACTCTTTTTATGAGATGTCACTGGATTGAAGAAGTGAAAAACCATTAACATGGCCGCTTTGAGAGGAAATTCAGTTTTCAAGGAGAATTTAGGTTATAGATAAAAGTTTCACCCACTCTTCTACAGACACTCCAAACTGAAGAAAAGGCTGTTATGTTCAGGTTAGAGGAAGCTTCTCTGTGTTTCACTGCTTCCACAAAATATATTGTCCTGTTAACACAACAGCAGCCAGATTTACCTGCTACTGTATTCATTATACAACTGTCACCAGCTGTGAAAGGCCTACTGGAGAATGCAGTGACTTCATACCAAATTCATACTAAGTAGTGTAGCCAGCAGGACCAGGGAGGTGACTCCCTGGGTACTCAGCACTGGTGAGGCTGCACTTCAAGTGCTTTTTTCTGTTTTGGACCTCTACTAAAAGACGTTGAGGCCCTGGAGCATGACCAGAAAAAGGCAACAAAGCTATGAAGATTCTGGAGCACAAGTCTGACAGGGAGCAGCTGAGGGAACAGGTATTGTTCAGGCTGGAGAAGAGGATGCTCAAGGGAGACCTCATCGCTCTCAACAATGGCCAGCAAGAAGGCTGAGATGAGGTGGATTTGGCCTCTCCTCACAAGTAACAGCAAAAGGATGTGAGGTAATGGCCCTAAGTTGTGTCAGGAGAGATTCAGGTTGGATATTAGGAAAAATTTCTTCGGAAGAGTGGTGGTGCACTGACACAGGCTCCTCAAGGAGGGGATGGAGTCACCATCTCTGGACATATTCAAAAACCTTGAGGGATGTGGTTTAGCAGGAAATATTGATGGAAAGTAGACAGTTGAACTAGGTGATCTTAGAGTTTTTTTCCAACCTTAATGATTTTATGATTCTATAAATTTTGTTAAGAAAATAATATTTATTTAGAAAACACTGTATCTTCTTTGAAGACACTGTCTCTAGTTGTGCAGAGCAGTCCCGTGTGACCAGGTACTTCAGGAGTACTACCAGCTATTGCTGTTGCCATGTACAGAGGAGTACAGCCTCTCTCCTCATACCATGCCTTTTGTGAATTCTTTCTTGATTATCAGAATAACAGCTTATATAGCCATGTAAGCCACTAAATACCTCCTTATCTACTTTTCAAGTCCAGTACTCAAGACTAAAATGGACCTAATTGGGAAGTGATCTCATTTGCAACAGTGAGGATAAGGTGAAACTAAGGGAATAGCTTTTTTTAATGATATTCTTTGGAAAGAACTGCTTTCAGTAGACTTTAGTCTCAGTAGACTTATGCACTCAGATTTTCAGTGCTTAATAGAGTATCCAGCTTTTCCTGAACTGTTGTGATTAAAGCCAACATCAACCTGGACTGCTCTGAAAAAGTTCCTTCTGAGTATCTATGTCAGAGATCACTGTTTCAACCTGATTTTAAAGCTGCAAATGTCAGTGGAACCACAGTTAGAAGTCTAGAAATCACTACTGTTTTAACATATGAGTATCAGCACCGCTGCCTGTGTTCCACAATTGCTTTAACTCTGCCCTACTTTACCACTTGCAAGAGGTCCTCGTTTTTCTCACACCTTACTACCCCTAACACAGAAATCTGGAGGGTAGCTCAGCCAGCACTGCCAGAACTCCTCTTGGAGGCAAAGGACCAGCGTGATTCTTGTACAAGGAGAGATGTGACCTGGTACTGCCCTTCTGGCTGGCTTAAAGGGTGCAGTCTGTCTGAAAAGGATTTGAAACCCGCATGAAAACCTCCAGCCCCATGAAGCCACAATCACAATCTCAGTTTTCCACTGGCCATGCACATACCACATCAAAGTACTCAAAGCAAACTGGGTCTGTTTCCCTGCCCTCTTCACTTAGTGGCCAAATAATATTTTGGAGCAGTTAAAGTAGACTTTTTTTTCTTTTGCACAGATTTGGTCAAAAGCATCAGGAGTAAATAACTATTTTCATGAGATTTAGTGCAAAATCATCAAAAATTTGATGTTGCACACTGTAGAATAAGGCTGAGAGCATGAAAAAAAACTGTTGAAACAGAAAAAGAATGAAAAAATCCATTTTGTTTCATGAAATAAGGAGTGCAAAGTACTGCAGTAAAAGATAATTTTTTTCTTCTGGAGAGCGTTTTCAGCTTTGTCTCACTCTATAGAACCACTGAGACTTTTGGGATCATTTTCCCACCATTATATGAAAAATAAATAAAAAAATTAAAATCCTTGAATATTCTTCAGTCTTTCTAAAAGCTTTAAAATGAAACCACTGGAAAATAAAAAGATTTATAGGATGTCCATTGTCTAAGACCACTGAACAAAACAATCCAGGGTATTTGATTCCTCTTACTTTTTGCCTCTCTGTTCTTGTAAATCATATTTTATCTTAACTTACAAATTGATGGCAGGCTTTTACCAGTCTAAACTTTTTCTTCTCTATCTTTCATCCAGTGGCGATTCAGCACATAAACACTTCTGCTGATGTAAGTGCTGGCACAAAATCCTCAGGCAGCATGTCCAGAAGAGAATAGGATAGCTGGGGAAGCTGAAAATTGTTGCAACACACTCTGCAACTGAGAGAGTAGTCTTTTGGGAGGGATTGAAGTCCTCTAGAAGTGGGCAGGGGAATACAATGTTTTCTAGTTGCCTCCTCCAAAAAAGTGGACTTCATGCATGCATTTGAGTTCCCTATTGATATGAGGCTAGAATTCAAAGCAGTTGTGTCTTTCCAGTGACCTTTTTAAGTGCCTTTTCCTATTATGTTTCTTCCTTTTTTTTTCTTTTTTTTTTTTTTCTGTCAGNTGGTGTGTCTGTCTATGTTCCTTTTTTAGTGCCTTTTTTTATTTTTTTTTTTCCTTTTTTTTTTCTTTTTTTTTTTTTTTCCAGAAAGGGGAATTTGTATTTGTAGTGACTTATATTCATATTTTAAGCTGATGTTGGCTCCTCCATTCAGAAAAATATCTATTAACCGTGCTGTGCGTACTACCATCTCCTCCCAGAAAAAGTCTGTTTATACCCTCAGTCTGCTGGCAAATGTGAAACCCTCAGCTGGTAGAAGTGCAGTTTCACAGAACACTGTGATTCTCACAGGAAGACACATCATGAGCTATGGTTGTGGTCTTTGCTACCCAGTGACCTAATTTGCCTTGTTGAATAAGAGAGAAAGTGGGAGGGGTGCATCTCAGATACCATTTCTAATAGGTAACAGTCTGGTCTGAATGGTGAGTTTAACTTATAATGAAAATAACTGATACGTGTTGAATTCCTGAAAAAGCCACACCAAAAAAATGAATGTGCTGTGTACTACTGATTGTGCTTGATTTCCTTCCAACTCCTTTCATTAAGATGTTCTATTCCCGTAAAACAAAAACATTTATATTCTCACATGTACGTCAATGGCAAGAGATCGCTTTTCAAAACCTGCTCCATTTCCTCAGTGACTTAGCTTCTCAACATTACACTGTTTGAATAATAAGAGTAACTAATCCCTGGAGCAAATAGACCCACTACATGTTTCCCCTACCAAACTTATGTCATTAAAGGTCATGTAAAGTGACTTGCTTCCTTATATACCTCTTTATAGTGTCCCCTGTGTGCTCTACATCTTTTTAAAAAGTGTAGTTCATTACACATGACAGTGGGAAAAAGAGAGCAGTAAAAAAAGACAAATCTGCCCTTTAAGAACAGAACACTGCTGATATTCAGACAGCAACAAATATGTACTTGCTAGTACTCAGTTTACAGAGAAACAGAAAGGGAAGGAGAAATACTGCATTTATATGATATGATTTTGATGTACGTCTTTACTTTGTGATGTACAATGACACAATCTCTCTGCATTATCTATTCTTTTATCTTTCTGTGTTTAACTTAATCTCTCCATATGACAGTAATATAATTTCTTCAACACCAGCTACAAAATTTTACATCCCCTGATTTTCCTGATCAAGTAAGATGTATTAACCTCATTCAAACATTAAACCCACTTGGCTAAAATCCATCCCCTTTTCTACCCCAAAGTAAGAGCTTTCCCTGGATGTCTATTCTGAACTCCAGTTTCAGTCACTGTTCCTCTTAGGTCACAGAGAGGCTGTACCGAGGCTCTCGAGTTTACTACTTAGATACTGTAACATAAGTCTAAGTTCTATGTTGCTTTCTTTTTTTTTTTTTTCCTAGGGAACAAGTTCATATTCTATTCAGTAATCACTGAGGACAGCAAGAGATCTAAAAGATTCAACACCAGTGTGCAGGTGTAATGTGTCCACTGTTACAGTGCTCTTCAAATTTGTGTTTTTCATATTCTACAGTACAGGCAGAACGTTCTTTATGATTAAGTTTTCAGTGGCCTCTTAGTATGAGTTTGTTTTACATTTTGAACACAAGAAGATAGTGTAAAGTCAAATTCCATAGTTACTACTACAGAAAATCACTTGACTTATTCCAGTGAAGAATATAAACTATGCAGTTCTGATCTCTGCTGCTTCCCAAACATTAATTGCATAAGTCCTCACAGTACTGCTGGAAAACAGCTTAAAAACAAGGGGAACATAGACAACTGGTTCAAATGAGTTACCAGGAATGCAGGGATAATTGCATTTTAAAGCCAACAGAAAGGTAGACAGTGTTTGTCTCCTGGTGCCTTTCCAGCTCACAGCACTGTTTAGGTATAAATGTTACGAATCATGTGTTGCACCACCCATTTCTTATTATTATGGCTCAGTTCTTATTTTAGAGGCAACAGGTGGGTGAAAACAAGGAAAACTACCTTTCTTCGGGGTTTCAGCTTTGCTTCAATAGTGGCATTACAGAATCTTTACTTTGTTTCTGATAACAAAGGAATTGAAAGTGAAGAAGATTTAGGTGGGTGCTTTGTCTCTAACTCTTTATAGACAGCCAGACCAAATACAGTAGTGCACAAGAAATGCAGTGGAAGACAGCATTTCATGACATAGATGATCTTGTTCATGAAGAAATATTTACAGTACAGGCTGTCTTACTGAATAAGGCAGACCATGTATGGTGTGTAAGGTCTACTAACTGAGCAGTAAAGTACATCATAATCTCATATGAAAAGTATTGTGGTCAGGCCCTGAAGAATTAAGAAATTCAAGAAAGACATTTTAAGAAACAACCTATTGTGAAAATCCTGAAGTACTGCACTATCCACTTTTAGTAGGGGTTTGTTAAGATTTATATTTCTAATGTTAAATATCTGCAATAAGGAATTTCTGTCCAACGTAGTCTTATCAGATCCTTGAATAGTTTAGAAAAAAAGTCTCAACAGAAATAAAATGTGATACGTAGCCAAAACCCAGAACAAACTGTCCGAGCACAAGGAATGGCAATCCTGAAACAATTGACTAAGTCATCAGCATCTCAGATAGAATGATCTGCTAATTGTGAGATCAGGTCAAAGAGTAAGTGGCTGTTGGAAGGAAGTTTCCACCCACAACCATATTTGATACATTGTCATCCTTTTACAGCTGAGACTAACTAGTGTTTTCAGCTTTAAATATCAGTAGAAGTATTCCGGCAGTGAGGGAGCAGTGTCCTGTGTCAAGAGGCATGAGGTGGAGAGGGAGGAGAGAGCTGTATAACTCATCTCTTCAAATTGCACAGCCCTTTGTCTCTGAGCCAAAGTGATCTCAGCTATGCCAGCTACACACCAAATAGCAATGATTGAATGTTCAAATGCTGTTGAAATACCCTGACACAGAATCTGCCTAGCCACCACGACAGGAAAGGGTCAGGAGATGCCCAACACTGGAAAAGGTACCAGACGTTGAGGTCATGACTGTGCCATATGGGATATTGCAGGTGACCCTGAATAAGTTGGGTTGATTAAAGGAAGCTTCGTATATCTGTTAGAAGAATGTTTCACTCAGAGTAACTAGGCAGGCTGAGAGGGAAAAATCATGAGAGGAAAAATCACCATAATGTAATGATAACGATTACTGAGACATATATTAAAACAATTCCAAATTTCTTAATAAAATAAAATAATAATAATAATAATTAAAAAAAATTGAGATGAGAGTTCCTATTCATTTTTAGAAGGAGAAGAAGAGACATCTATTTTACATCGTTCTGCTCACTAGCCTATTGAATATGCTATGATGACAGCTTGTGCCAGCCTTCTACTCCTCTTTTGGTCTAGAAAGCCTGTCCACAAAAGTTGCATCTACAGGAATTATGCATCTCCAGAAAGAACTTTGATGTTTTAACAAGAAATTTCCAAAAATTACATTTTCCACTGAAAAGTATTTCACCATAACTTTCCAACCATTTCCAGCTTAAAGATGCTCATGCATTAATTTCAACCCTAGTAATTTTGGTATTGAATAACAACACAAAACCTAAACTTTACTCATTTTTTCTTCCTGAAATTGCAGGGAGTTTTAATGCTGATCACAGGAAAACAAGACGAATCATATACAAAGGTACAGTCATTTCTTCTTTCAAGAATAATACATTAAAAAAAATAAAAATAAGAAAATTAAAAAACCACAATCCTGGCCTTCATATAACAGATACTTGAGTTTTGTTGTTGGCAATTGACAATTTAGTAAGAAGAACACTGAGAAAATAAAGAACAAGGATATGTACTAAGCAAATCCAGAAAATGAGACCACGGAGCCCTAATAAATCTCAGTGTTGCCCAAAGAAATTTCAGTCCAAAATATCTGCTAAAGTAACACAGGGAAGACATGTTTAATCTTCCTTCAGTCACATTGCTTGCATTTAAATGATAAACAAGACTCCTGAGTTTACAAATGCTGATTCCAAGGCATGTTGTCATTTCTGTGAGGTACAGTGTGTTTCAGAATTTATGCACACACAGTTTTCAGTATCTGCTGTTATATTTAAAGTTTTATTGCACGTTTTTCTAAAGTCAGTCATTACGATGTATCCATATATTACAATATATTACCAGGTATTATCAGGAGATTGTTAAGATGTTATTATACTATATAAACTTCATTACACAAAAGTAAGAGCTAACAGTGTCTGAGGCCTGGTACAGTTCAAAGACTGCAAGGCTATGCAGCAGGTTTGGAAATAAATCAAAAATCCCAAAGGGATAAGACCAAGCCACAGGTAATTAATTCCAACAGTACTCTGCAGAAAACAAAAAATGTAACTCAAGATTTCTTATTACTAACTCTTGGGATCTCAATTTAAGTGCTGACCATCTAATTTTCATATATTTATATATATATATTTGTTTGTTTGTTTGTTTGTTTGTTTTAAAAAGCTTCATACCAACATGGCAATAAGCTGGTTGCCTCCTTCCTTTGTTTCAAAGAACATGTGCATATTCAACAAAAAAGACTCGTCAGCTGTTAGTCAGTTCAATTAGCCAATTCTGACTTCTTGAAATTCTGAATGATTTTTGACAGAATATGCAAGACAGGAAGAAAGCAAATCATTTAGTGTTTTAGTTTTAATGTTCTCCACATTCTGACTAATGATGTTCTCTTTGGGTTCTATTGTGATTAAAAACACCATATAGATAGTTATAGAAAGCATAGTTTTCATGGTAAAGATAGGAGGAATGACAAATTTCACTTGTAAGAGCAGATGTAACATCCGCCTTTTGTCATTATGGAATGAAATATGGTTTTCATAAATATCATTGTACTGTTTTGCACTTTTATTTATAATTTCAGTAGTTTAAAATCATTCTCAGCCATAAACAATAGCAAATAATGTCAGTGTTGTTAGTTGACATTGTGTACCCTTTTAGAATGCTTTAAATAAAGCCTGGTTTCTACAGAATGCAATTACTGAAAAACAAGAATCTCTAGTCTTCGTCAAACCAGGAATTCAAAATCAAAGTCATTCCAATCAGCCCATTTCAAAAATTTGCTTGTGGCTACATATTCCTATCATCTGTCATGTATTCTAGCCTGCATGTTCAACTCCAGATGCTTAGCAATAACCAACCAGAAGGCTGAGCATCCAATGCAACCTGATTATTTCTTATAAATCTTCCCTACATTTAGATGTGGGCATTTCACTCTTTCCTTAAAAAAAGCTAATCTTTAAGGTAGCATATAATCTATAGAAAGCTTGTGTCCTTACGTAACATTCAGGTTGTAGAAAGACATGGGCATTGTATGTGTGGGAGGTAGTCCATAAAGCAGACAAGAAAAATAATAGATATATCCAAAGCTGGAGAGGCCTGATGTGGGAGTGTTTCCCAGAAACAAGAAGTAAAGCACTTCCAGTACAAATAATCTGTTTTCATTCAATATTACTTTCTAAAAAGACTTCAAAATTTAATTTTACACATAGTATCTGAAGCCAAACTTTCAAAATATCTCTGGTATACCAGTAAATACAATCTCCACCTTTCAGCATTTCTTTTCAAATTTCGTGTCCAGTTATAATATAATCCCTCACCTCTTTTTTGTAAAATAGAAATACCAAATGAAAATATTTTAAAAATGTGAGTTCACTTGTATTTAGAATAAAATATGCCATATCCTGTTGATGTGATTAGTTGTGATGACTCTGTTTGAATTTTAGCAATACTGAGGGCCATAAATAGAATGGGATTATGGGAGCAACAAGCTGTGTCAAAAGGATTTTAATACATTACTCAAGGAACAGACTAGGAATGTGGAGATGTCCTGAGGGTAGGAAACAAAATTAATCTGTTCCTTGTGCAGTTTATGCTCATACCATGCTCACAGGGTGATGAAGATTCAAGACAAGATATGTCAGTGTGTGTGAACAGACCCTCCTCAGAGCAGTACAGAAATTCAGGGTGTGGGTCAAGCAAGTGATCATACATGTAGCTTGAAAAGACATTTTGAAGTAACCTACCAGGCAATTAAGGTGTTTATTAACAACCACCTGGTAAATTCAGTTGCCTACCACATGGTACTACTTCCCGGAAGATTCAGAAAAACAACTCAAATAAACATATATATTTTTTTCCTTCCAAAGATTAACAATAATGTATGTGACTTAAATATTTACATTAGACAAAATTTAGTACAGCAAGTCTATGCTGGAAAGCTGTGTTTATTCTTACTCCAGAATAGGTCTTTTTGTTAGTCACACATGGTGAATATTTGATAGATGAAAAAAAAAAAAAAAGAAAAAAAAAAGATACTAATCTTCAAAATCTTCACAGAATGTAAAGAGTTTCCTTTATAATAGGTAATGTTTATTTTTCCCTTCCTTGTGCATGTTTTCTCACTGACAACCATGTGAACATCAAGCATTATCTTACACCAGACTTGTGGAATGTCACTAATACCAGAGAAAAAAAAAAAAAAAGAAATAAACACATGAACTTCCTTGGTGTAAATTCCCTTTAAGTTTTTTTTTTATAGTAAATTCATTTTCAAGATTTCTAAATGTCTTCCTTTAGGGCCACTAGAGAAGACTTCAAAAGCTCTGTGCTGCTTATAGTAAATAAGGAAAATGAACCATGAGAAAAGGACTGGATTGTGTTACAAAGCAACACACTGTCAGAAATAGCAAGTATATAAGGAAAATCAAACAAAAAATATATGACTTGATATACTTTCTTTAAAAATTGCATCTAAAATTTGTTTCCTACACCCAATACATAAAAACAGAATAATCTGGGAAGTTTCTAAACTCCCCATAGTACCACAGGCACCAACAGGAGCAGAAAAGCTGAGTATCTCTAAAAAAATATCACTAGAGTTAAAATATGGAAATAGGAACTTTCCAGAAGGAGCAGACAACTGGAAATATTGACCTTTATCTTTACACTTTTCTGCAAAATTAAATTCTGCCACAGGATGTTCTTCTGACTTGATAAATGTTGTGTAGACTAACAGTGGATGCCTGCCTGCATCAAAGTCATTAGGGTCTAACTATACTGAAGAAGACCCTCCTGTGGCCCCAGATTTACCCTCTATCCAGCAAACAACATTAGCTGTAACTACTCTGGAATAAGAATATTATGTCTATACAAAAGGAAAAACAAAAGATTTGGGAAATACAAACATGGGAATCTTCAGCTTATAGATTCATAGATTC
>VXAB01008571.1:1580-25381 GCA_013399175.1 Odontophorus gujanensis
GCTGTTCAAGAAGCGTTTAGATGAGGTGCTAAGGGATTTAATTTAGTAGCTTAGTGGGTAGGGATGGTAATAGGAGGATGGTTGGACTAGATGATCTTGTAGGTCCTTTCCAACCTAATGTATCTATGAATCTATGAATCTATGAATGCATGTTCTCTCTCTGTGGCAGCCCTTGGCTTTAAGGCAAATTTGGCTGCCCGTGTGATGATGCGCTATCCAGGGCAGGTGTCCTGTGACACAGAGACCTATGCGGCCTCTCGCCTGCCCAGCTACTGCTTCAAGGAGTTGCCAAAGAGAAACACGAAAGATGTCACCAATCCCATCACTGCCTATGAATACGTGGGCATCACCAAGAAGTAGTAAGTGTCCTTGGAGCTGTGCAAGTGTGGAGAGTGGGGCCTCAAGAGTGCAACCTTGGCTGGCAAAGAGGAGCCCTGCAGTGAGACCAGGCCCACAGACCTCCCTTGCCTGTGGCGGAGAAGGTCAGAGGCCCTGGAGTGGGTCTGCTTTCTGCCTCTCTGTCCTCATGCCTCTTGCTGCTAGGAGAGTGGGAGTGATGGCACTGGGATGGGGAAGGCTGGCTTGTCTTTGGGGACACAAGCTAGCATTGTGGGCTTTGTCCAAGAAGCTTTTCTCTGAGCTTGCTATGCTCTGCTTTGCTCTACTTGTCTTTGCTCTACTAGTATTGCAAGACTAAGCCAGTGGTCATTCTGCTGCAGGATTTTTTTGTCCTTTCTTGGTTTTTCTTTTGTTTTTTCCCAGCTGGTTCCCAGCAGGAAGCTTTGGGTCAGTTATCCTCTGCTGGGTCAAGGGGGACTGCTGGCATGCTCTCAGCCCCTCATGCCCTCCTGCTCAGTCCTCTGCTGCTTCTCTGGGCACAGCTTTGACCTCCTAGTTGGAACGCCTTTAGAATATTAACGCTACCATCTCTTGAAAACTACCGCAAGACTTGAGACAAAGGTGCAGCTGCTTGGCATCCCAAGCCGCAAAGTGACAGAGGTCCTCCTTTCCAACAGGCTTGTTTTGCTTGATGTGTTCACACTTCCTCCCTCCCTCCCTCCTCCCTGCTGCACAACCGGGGAGTGAATTGGAGGGGCCCAAGTGAGAAAACTGGTATGCTGAAACAAAGACAGCCAATAAGTCAAGCAAAAACTGTGAGTGCAAGCAGAGCACAACAAGCAATTCCTTCACTTCTACCCATCGACAGGCAGGTGATCAAAAGTCTTCTCTCAAGCCTCGAATTTCATTCATTTTCAGACGTCGAGTAATAATGGTGACAATGTCTTTCTCACCTCCTACTCTTTCAGGACTTGTTGCTTGCTTAGATGTTGGTGACCGTGATCTTACTGGGGATCTCAGCCCTCCCTCTGGATACCCTGGATCTCGGATACTGTCTAAATTGGACTGGAGGGCATCTCACTCGTTCTGGAGATTCTGTTTCTCAGCTAGAAGAGCCTTTCTGCATCTGAAGAATCTCCCTTTTGGCTCGGAGACTCTCTCGCTCTATTTCAAAGACTCTGTGCTTCTCTGGGATAGTACTGAATAAGGTTGGATAACCATAAGCCAGATCCCAAATAATTTGGGCCTCCTCAGATCTGTCTGAGCCGCAATATCCATGTCCCAAATATCTGCTTAGGTTCCTAGGATCTTGCAGGTGTTGAGGAGAAAAGTTCCATGACACTAGTAATGCCCATTTCTCTAAAGTCTCTCCCAGGTCTCTCCAAACACCCTACAAGTTAGCATTCTCTGGCTTTGGGGAACAATTTCTCAAAATTTTATACATACAGAGTAAAATGATGAGGAGTACATTCAGGGAGACTGACACCATGATTATTAGGTGAGCATTCAAAAGATGCATAAAGGATTCAAAGGGGAGACCAGGAGACTGTTTAAAAATCACAAAAATCACCCTGGTGAGCAATTCCCCATGCACCCAGCGCTGTACTAAAGGGAATACCTGCTTGACATAACTCATTGGCGTGTCAAGTTTGTCAGTTTTCTTGGCTTCAAAAGCAATGCTGCAGTTGGAAGTGCTTTAAGAAACTAACCTGAGAGATACAACAAAGAGCAATGATGATGAGAGCTAGTGGAAGCTCTGCACCTGTTATGAATCCATGAGAAGCAGGACATCTAGAAATAGAGATACAGTGTCCCAAGCTACCAGCTGACTTTTATGCAGAACATAAGTAATGGAAGACTGCTACAGCATGACTTCTATAAGACAGCATGAGACTCCACTGTTAGCACATAGTAAGGGTTCTTAATAACCTTGATGTGTTTAATATTGTTGGGTTGTTGTTTTTAGTTATTTATTTATTTATTGACATTTCCCCTACATGTAACAGAGAAATACGTAAGTTAAAAATTCTCCAAACTTCTTAGAAGGCACTAGTTCTTTTAATTAATTTCCTAGATTGTCTCAAAACAATTTATGCCTTCCATTGCNGGACATCAGAGCCAGATACGTATGGCTGTGGAAGACAAACCTTTCCACGAATATTCTGTTGTGTGTTGTTGTCATGAGATAGATGGCAGCAGAGGGGCAGTCTGACAAAATGATGTCAGACATGGAAGCGCATATAAAGCAAAAGTGTGTAACTGAATTCCTCCATGTTGAAAAAAATGGCCCTCAAACTTGGTGGATGTTATTGGAGATCAAGCAGTGGAGCACAGTGAGGCAGTGGGTGGTGTGTTTCAGCACTGCCACTGGCAACAGTGAGTCACATCCCCTGGTGCAGATTTGTATGACTGTAGCATGTAGGATCCTATTCACTGCTGGCAAAAGTGCACAGCTAATAGTGCTGACTATGTTCACAGAATCATAGAATGTCTTGGGTTGGGCAGGGTGGTGGTTGTTGAAAGACAGTGCTTTGTAGCTGAGAATTTGCTCTATTCAACAGTGTTATTGTGCTCTTTGCTTTTGGTTGTAGGTTCCACGGAAATAAACAAGAAGCATTATTTTCAGTGCAGTCTACAAACACATGGCCCAAGACAATCCCTCTTGACTCAGTGTGGCTCAGGCAAGCTGAAAGGTTGGACGCCCATCTCTTCCCCATCTTTATTCCCTTGCAANGTGAGTGCAAGCAGAGCACAACAAGCAATTCCTTCACTTCTACCCATCGACAGGCAGGTGATCAAAAGTCTTCTCTCAAGCCTCGAATTTCATTCATTTTCAGACGTCGAGTAATAATGGTGACAATGTCTTTCTCACCTCCTACTCTTTCAGGACTTGTTGCTTGCTTAGATGTTGGTGACCGTGATCTTACTGGGGATCTCAGCCCTCCCTCTGGATACCCTGGATCTCGGATACTGTCTAAATTGGACTGGAGGGCATCTCACTCGTTCTGGAGATTCTGTTTCTCAGCTAGAAGAGCCTTTCTGCATCTGAAGAATCTCCCTTTTGGCTCGGAGACTCTCTCGCTCTATTTCAAAGACTCTGTGCTTCTCTGGGATAGTACTGAATAAGGTTGGATAACCATAAGCCAGATCCCAAATAATTTGGGCCTCCTCAGATCTGTCTGAGCCGCAATATCCATGTCCCAAATATCTGCTTAGGTTCCTAGGATCTTGCAGGTGTTGAGGAGAAAAGTTCCATGACACTAGTAATGCCCATTTCTCTAAAGTCTCTCCCAGGTCTCTCCAAACACCCTACAAGTTAGCATTCTCTGGCTTTGGGGAACAATTTCTCAAAATTTTATACATACAGAGTAAAATGATGAGGAGTACATTCAGGGAGACTGACACCATGATTATTAGGTGAGCATTCAAAAGATGCATAAAGGATTCAAAGGGGAGACCAGGAGACTGTTTAAAAATCACAAAAATCACCCTGGTGAGCAATTCCCCATGCACCCAGCGCTGTACTAAAGGGAATACCTGCTTGACATAACTCATTGGCGTGTCAAGTTTGTCAGTTTTCTTGGCTTCAAAAGCAATGCTGCAGTTGGAAGTGCTTTAAGAAACTAACCTGAGAGATACAACAAAGAGCAATGATGATGAGAGCTAGTGGAAGCTCTGCACCTGTTATGAATCCATGAGAAGCAGGACATCTAGAAATAGAGATACAGTGTCCCAAGCTACCAGCTGACTTTTATGCAGAACATAAGTAATGGAAGACTGCTACAGCATGACTTCTATAAGACAGCATGAGACTCCACTGTTAGCACATAGTAAGGGTTCTTAATAACCTTGATGTGTTTAATATTGTTGGGTTGTTGTTTTTAGTTATTTATTTATTTATTGACATTTCCCCTACATGTAACAGAGAAATACGTAAGTTAAAAATTCTCCAAACTTCTTAGAAGGCACTAGTTCTTTTAATTAATTTCCTAGATTGTCTCAAAACAATTTATGCCTTCCATTGCCCTAGTTGTTAAATACTCATCTGATTCATTTGAAAACCCCGAAGGACAGAACATTGCCCTAGCTCTTCAAATGATAACACAAATAGTGCACTTGTTGTGAGAAATTTCTCACCATCTATCAAAAACAGCTCTTGAGAGAAGTGTTAACGATCCCAGGATGGAAGTTTTTCAGACGGATACATTTCATGTCTTTGCACTTTGCTTTTATTAATTCTACAGCTCAAGCCAATATCTCTTAGAGGAAATACCCTTTTCTCACCAAGTCCGTGTTTCACACAAAGTAAAAAGCAGTGAAATGATTTGAAATGGAAGTTTTCTAAGAAAGACCTTATCTTTAAAGAATCAGTGCTGATTGGTGCCTCAGTAAAAGCTCCCTATTCATCCACACCAGTTTTCTCTCCTTCCCACTGGCTCATCTTGCGACACGGAGGGACATGACACAAGATGGGTGAATCTTGGTGGATTGACTGTATCTTCTCTGAGAATTTAAACATTGATTCTGGATGGTTGTTAAAGTAAATCTGATTGTATGTCTTTACCAGACTTTGTTAAGACCTCTCTTAACAGACAAAAATATTTTTCACTTTGGTCATGCCATATTCATGTCATTGCTTTTTTGGCAGTGCATATACTTGTGAACAGCTGTTTTCAAGGATGTCATACAGGAAGAGTAATATTAAATCAAAAATCTCAGATGAACACCGTGAGAATTCACTAAGAATCGCAACCATTTCCATCAAACCAGTCCGATGCAGTGGTTTCACAAAATTAAGTTCAAATATCCAACTTGTCTGATGGTTTTGTTTTGTTTTGTTCTGTTTTTTTTTTTTTCTTTTTTTTTTTGAATAAAAAACATTAGTCATTAANAGAAGCATTATTTTCAGTGCAGTCTACAAACACATGGCCCAAGACAATCCCTCTTGACTCAGTGTGGCTCAGGCAAGCTGAAAGGTTGGACGCCCATCTCTTCCCCATCTTTATTCCCTTGCAAATGGATGAGACACTTGTGAGCCATTTTTGCAAATTCTGCATCATTTCAGATACATTCATTTTTCTCAGTTTGGTTATATTTTTAATTTGCTAGTACAGAGTTGTGGAATCATAGAACATCTCAAGTTGGAAGGAACCCGTAAAGATCACTGAGAGCAAATCCTTTCACACGTCTAGTTGTGCAGATGTACTGTGAGTGCAAATACTAACTCAGAAATCTCCAACTACCGAAAAGCAATGACAAATTTAGAAGAAGAGACTGCGAAGAGAAATATGTAAAACTGCAAATCAATGCAATATCCATTCTTCACTCTTCCAGTTACAGAAGCCATGGATATTTTTTAATAATAATTTCCCTTGTTTAAAATAGGGCTGCAAGTTATACGAAGGGAAACACACGAGACCATTTTGTTGGATTTCCTGTATCGTGGGGAATATCAAAGTAATTTTGTCAGAAAAATTCTGAAATAATTTGAGGAGGCAGGATCTCTGGTGAAGAAATTTTTTTTTAATTCGCAATTGCAATGGCAAGCATCCTGCGAACAGGAGTGTGTGCAGAAGCAATGTTACATCTTTTATACCTGTCAGCAGTTCATGAGCTGGCTCGGCCTGGTTCCGTAACTTATGGGGCAAGGGGCCCCAGAGACCCACACCCTGGGAAAAGGGAATGGGGAAAAGGGAGATGGTAGGGAGATGGACCTAAAAACAAAACAGCAGCAACTATCTGTGGAGGAAAGCTAATTCACTACATAAGATATTGGAATGCAAAATAATACAATATAATTGGAATTGAAGCTAATAAATCAAATAAAATGAGAGAGAGAGAGTGTCTGAAAGGCCAAAGACCTTACTCTAAAGCTGAAGGCTAGATGGCTAGGGAGCTCCCACTCCGACAAGCAGCATGAAGTGGAAGTCTTGGGTCTTGTACGCAGCTTTATCTTTCCCTCTGAGTGGAAAAGGGGAACACAAAGTCCTCTGGAGAACGTAGCTCTTCTTCTCTTCTGAGAGACAGGTACTTGGAAATTCGGCAGTCCATGGAGCTCAAATTTTAACTCCCAGTGCCTTACATGATGTGGATACCAATAACAAAAATCATAAAAACATGACAATACCTTATTACCCAAGCTCATCTTTTCCTCCCCTGGTTCCTCGTTGGCTGAGTACTTTACGTTCACCATCTTCCCAATGCTTAATTAAACGTATGGATGCTGGCTAAACATAAATTGTTGCTAGCTAAGCATGTGCACTGCTAATTAGATAACTTCTCCTTAGGTTTTCTATCACACAGGTCTTGTCTATCCAGTACCAAATATCAGTAGTCCTTCTCGTCAGGGATTTTTGATTTGTAAAGGCTTTATCACTGTTTGGGAGTGGGCATCTGACTTATTCCAGATAGCAGGACAGACAAGAGCTGCAATCTTCATAGCTATAAATTACTCCATCTACCTAATTTCCGTGACGATTACAATAACTTCCACTATCTAGTGAGTATGCGCCGATGTTGGACGTTCATCTAAAGGACAAGTGATGAAACTACTGGAGACCCCCGATGAACTACAAGATCCCCGAAAGGGACTATTAGTACTGACAGAGGACGCTAGATGGCAGCAGAGACCATGGAATAAAATACTTATCTCTTCTAACGAAGAAACGATGTTCCATTCCTGCCCTTGGCAGTATGTAAAGTGGAGATGATCTGCAACTGTCACTACGGGATTGATCTACAAACAAATACTGCTAAACAAATACAAACTGGATCTCAACGGAATACTTTGTGCCGAACTGAAGATTGGCCCTCAATTCTAAAGCCTTCTTAGACTGACCTGTATGTATTGTTAGTTGAATTATATGTGTGAAAAGATGTGTGACATACACGTAATAATGACTGCATTCAAAACCAAGGCTGTAAATATGGTTCAATCACGTTTTCCAAATACAAGATTTTTCTGACCACATAATCTCTAGTTGGCAGAAACCAAATTAAGGTCAGTTAAATGAAAGCTGATTTCATTTAATAACCAGGAAGCTGACTTTCATCATGGTTTATATCTTCCTACCCTTACTCTTAAACCTTGCAAGGTACAGACCTCCAAGACCAATCTTCTTGCACGGCAGTCTTTGTGGAGTCCTGCAGGCTGGTCGCTAACGCTTTATGTGAGAGATTCCACTTTCTTCAAGGTGGGGAGGACGATCGCTGCTATAGGAGTGCATAAAAGCTCACCAGCACTTTGTCTCAGACTAGACAAGGGCATAAAAAAAGCACCAACTTCCTACATCTCAGCTTAGTGCTCCGTTTAGATCGACGTTCTGCTGAGACTCCTGAGACTGACTTTGCAACTGGAAGCAGACAGGGAGGGGCCTATACAGCTAACTGTAATGCAAAGGCAAAGACCGCATGACACCTGTTTTGAAAGCCTTCAGCGCTGGAAACAGAGATCCGCTATGGAGAGGGAAGTTGTTTGCCCCCTTGGAGAACCTGCGCCCTCACTCGGGTGGTTCCACGCTGAGTCACGAGATGGCAGTATTTAACTTCCTTTGTTCTGTTCTACGTCTGTTTAAGATCAAGGTCCCTTTTTGCAAATTCATATTATTTCGGTGAACATATTATAATTATAGTCATACTATTCCGGATCTGCCCGGTTGTGGACTGCTCCTTCTGCAAATGTTGGGCATGGTGCTCAGCACCTGGCCTTCAGCACCTCTGAGCTGTGAGGACACTTCAAATTGGAGGGCGGGGACCACTTGGTATGTTCAAGTATTTGCTTTACATTCATTTTTCAAAACTACAGCTATACGTGTGGATTTCCACGCACCAGATGAGTATGACCTCGACCTGGTTTCACTGATTTATTTGCTGGTCTGTTTTGTCTTTGCCTTCCAGGAATAATCCTTTGCTCAAGTGAGTTGGATCAGGAGAAAGCAGAAAACAGAATGGGAGCTCCTGTCTGCTGGAAGCAGACTGAACATAGCAGAACGTATTTGGCAACCCCAGCACTGAAGGTTAAAGATGCAAAATATTACACTGGAACCTGGTCAGATGAATAACTGGAAAACTAGAAGATGGGTATGAAATGCGAGTAACCAACATACAAGATTGATTCTAGTCAGAAGCTAATAGTAAGAATATCACTGACAAGATGTGGTTTTATTCACTGAATGCAAAAGAAAATGTAGAATAACTCAGAGAATTCAGTGATCATATATTCAGTGTGATTTGACTTCACTGAGAGAAACATTAGTGAGAAGTGCTAGGCAAGTGATCTGCAATGAGGAGGGAAACAATTCAACATTCTTGTATGAGGTCACAGAATCATAGAATCTTTGAGAACCCTTAGAGGGCATCTAGTCCAAATCCCCTGCAATGAGCAGGAACATATGCAGCTTGAATATCTCCAAGAATTCGGCATCTACCGTATCTGTAGGCAACATATTCCGTATGTCTCACCACCATTATCGTAAACAAACTTCTTGCTTAGGTCCAATCTAAACCTCCCTCTTTCTGCTTGAAACCATTTCTCCTTGTGTTATCACAACAGATCCTGCTAAAGAGTCTGTCCCATTCTTTGCAACAGCCTCTTAAGATAGTGAAAGACCACTATCAAGTCTTCCCAGAGCCTTCTCTTCTCCAGGCTGAACAGTCCCAGCTCTTTCAGTCATCCTTTTAGGGAAGGTGTTCCACTTCTGGGATCATTTTTGTGGCCCTCCTCTGGGTATTCTCCATCAGGTCCATGTCTCTCCTGTACTAAGGGCTCCACATCTGGACTCAGTACTTCAGATGAGGTCTGGCCAGCACAGAGTAAAGGCGCATGATCACCTCCCTCGACCTGCTGGCCACGTTTCTATTGATGCAGCCCAGAATATGGTAGGCTTTCTGGGCTGCGAGAGTACCAAGGAATTTGGGATGCATCTCACTGGGACCTATAGACTTAAGGATGTTCAATTTTTTTCTGGTAGTTGCAAACCTGATCTTCGCTTACAACGGAAAGGACAATGCTTCCCCAGT
Organism: Odontophorus gujanensis; assembly: GCA_013399175.1. Lineage (NCBI taxonomy): Eukaryota > Metazoa > Chordata > Aves > Galliformes > Odontophoridae > Odontophorus > Odontophorus gujanensis. The sequence goes on from VXAB01008571.1 coordinate 10,938, forward strand.
CCCCATCTTGCAAACCGTCCACTCAAGCGGTGCATGAATACTTGTTGCCAATGAAGACTGAGGCAAAAAGTTGAGTACCTCGGCCTTCTCCTTGTCCCTTGTTACCAGCCGGCCCGTGTTGCACATTAGGGAGGGAATGCTCTCCTGGACTTTCATTTTCTGGTTGGTGTACCGATAGAAGCCTTTCTTGTTCTTCTTTTCGGCCTTTGCAAAGACTTGTTCCAGCTGTGCCTTGGTCATCCTCACCCCATCCCTAAACAGACTAACACCATCCTCATAATCTTCGCAAGGTACCTGTCCCTGCTTCCACTGCCTGTGCATTTTCTTCTTGCTCTCCTCTTTGATCAGCAGGTTCTAGTTCAGGCATATCCATCTCTTGTCTTCCTTTCCTGACATCCTATGATTGGGGATAGAAAGTCTGTGTGCCATAAGGAAACCTTCCTTGAAGATCTGCCAGCTGCACTCTGCTCCCTTGTCTATGAGGACAGAATCCCAGGAGGTTTTGTTGACCAGCTCCCTGAAGAGCTGGAAGTTGGCTTTCCTAAAATAAAGCTTCCTGATACTACTCTTCACCTGCCCAGTATCCCCCAGGCACGTGAACTCCACCATAGCATGGTCATTACTGACCAGGCAATCTCCGATCCTGATGTCACCGGTCAGTTCACTAGTGCTGGTGAACAACAGGTCAAACACTGAATCCCCACCTGGAAGGATTCTTCACTCAGGAAGTTATTCTGAATACCTTCCAGCAGACTCCTGGATTGCCAGCAGCTCGCTGTGCTACTTTTCCAGCAGATGTCAGGGTGGCAGAAGTCCAGCAGCAAGATGAGAGCTTGTGACCCTGATTCCTCCACTGGCTGGAGGAAGAAGGCTTCATCAACAGGCTCCCTTTAATAGATCAGAAGAGCTGTAGTAGACTCCAACCACAAGGCTCCCTTTGTTGCCTCAGTCTCTAACTCTCACACACAAGCTTCCAACTTGCCTGTGGCCACCCTTCAGAGACAGTTCTTCACATTCTATTCCTTCCTTGATGTAGAGGGCAATGCCCCCTCTCCTTCCTCACCTGTCCCTTCTGAACAGACTGTAGATTGTAGATCTTTCCAGTGTGAGATTTCAAGGGTGCAGCTGGTTCAGGACCCCTGCAAGCACGTCTAACTTACCTATGTCATCCCAACACTTCTGGTTGAGGGTGCTCAGAGAACGTGCATTCAGACTGGAATAAAACCCTCAAGAATACAGAACTGATATACAGAGGAAGTCAAATGTGTGACTTCTGTAGTCCCTTAAAATAAGGCAGTGTGGAAATCTGAATGCTCTTCTCTCTCTCTATGTTATGATGCAGAGGAAGCAGAAGCAAGATCCTAATCGTCTGAGCAGCATGCCTTCCAAAACATGTGGAAAGAGAACAACAATAAATTTAACTTCCTTAAGATGATCCCAAGCCTATAGTTTTAGAGAAAGGTATTATGATGCAGAAGGCAGCTGATGACTTTTACAAAGGGTCTCTCCAGTACTTATTTATTTATTTATTTTTCCTTAGGAACACTTCAGGCATTTGCCACAAATACTGTCCTTCCTAAATAAATAAATAAATAAAACCCCTTCCAAGAAAAAAAGAAAACATTCGGAACAAGAGGAAATACTCTGTTTAAAATCACTTTATTTAGAGCACAGACAGGTCGGGAATGTTAGCACTTCACAAGTAACAGGCCAATTGCACTTGCTAAACTACTTTCATTTCTACAATATTTTTCTTGAATTTGACTAACCCATAAGGGAGTGTATCCCTAACCATGGAGTCTCCAGATGGATGGATAGCTGGTGTTTGACCCAGAAGCTTCAGAAAAAAAGCTTGTTGGCTTCAGAAAGTATTTTGTTTTCATATACCACTACATAGAAATGGTTTAGTGTGCAAGTGTATTAAAGTCATGGAGACTCCTGAGCATATATATAGTTCTTGGTACTTGTTACTGAAACAAGTTTAAAAGGAAAGAAAAGCATGTTGTCTTTTTTTTTTTTTTTTTTCCCCAGAAGGTATTGGAACTTATTTGCATTGTATTAATACTTCTTTTATTCATAATAAATTTAGGTAACATCATGAATGACAAAGTATGAGATGAGGCAAAAGAAAAAAATGTCTGTGGATAGGGTTTAGTTACAGCAGATAAGTAGGAGAGCCCTGACATGGAACACGCCTGACTGAATACATGCAAGTATAGTACATATTGGCAAGACCTTACATGACTATGATGTCCAGATTCAAAGCTATCTAAAAGACAAAGCTTCCCATGTCATTGATTTTACAGTAAGCATTCTATTCAGTGTATAAAAAAGTTTTATTTCTTTCTAGAGTTAAGCCTTGTTCTGGAGTTATGAACACCAAGGCAAAGCAATTAACACATGTAAAAGGATATATTAATTTTATGTTTCTATCAAGCTAAGTATAAGAAAAAGTCTTCTTACTCAACTCACTAAGGACATCTTTCTTTAACCATAAAGCAATCCAGAAAAACACAAACTCTGTTAATGCTTGTATTTGACCTTTGTTTTCAAGAAGTAAGAAACATAAAGCAGGAGTTGAGAGAATTGTATGTCAAGAGTAATGGGTGGGATTTGAATGAAGAAACATTCATGGTTGTTTGATTTTCTTTATGTAGGGACTATGAATTTTTATTTCTGTTCAAGACAACTTCAAAACAAGAATAAAAGTTCTGTCCAGAACAGGAAGAGCATAGATATACACAAATATGATAGCACAAATCTTTCCACCTCTGGCTTTGTCAGATGCATTGTAAGGGCTAATTCTGTATGCAAAGAACAGAATATCACAAAGATCTCAAAGGATAGAATATAGTTTGTCACCAGACTGATTGAAGTTGGCAAAAGAGTGCACCATTCTGGACAATTCCATCATAGCATTAGTCACAGACACAATAAATCCCTAGTACAATACCATTCAGTAATGTCAGAAGTGGGAAAAAAAAAAAATTCAGGAATATTTCAGCTTTTTCTGATTCAGAAAGCTACTGTGTTTGGATAATTTTCTGACTTAGTAAAGTTTTAAAGCGAATTTTCTGATGGGATATTATAGTTTCACTAAGAGATTCTCTTTGTATCAAAGCAGACTGGTGTATCAAAGCTGACAGTTCTGTATGGGAACTGTTAAATCACGGCCTGATCCACTGATTGATCACTGAGGCAAGCACTGAGTTAGCCACAGGAGCACAGGTGAAGGCAATGTACCTGTGTGACCAGAAGGGGTGGAGTCTGGCTCCACCTCTCCCAGACCCCATTTAAGTTCTCACCACTACTGGGGAAGAATCTCTTGTTGGAGGTCCCTCCCCTGTGGAGTTCTAGGCAAGCCTCAACTGTCAGTGACAGGTGAGCCTTACCTAATTATCCAGTTCTCTTTACACCATCTGGGTAAGCCATACAAAAATATACTGTTCAACCTTCATTATTTTGTGTGGGTGCTATTCTTTTGGGGTATGCACCCTACAGGTTCATAATGCAGGATGTTTGGAATCAGTTCCTTAACCCAAGCNCGGCCTGATCCACTGATTGATCACTGAGGCAAGCACTGAGTTAGCCACAGGAGCACAGGTGAAGGCAATGTACCTGTGTGACCAGAAGGGGTGGAGTCTGGCTCCACCTCTCCCAGACCCCATTTAAGTTCTCACCACTACTGGGGAAGAATCTCTTGTTGGAGGTCCCTCCCCTGTGGAGTTCTAGGCAAGCCTCAACTGTCAGTGACAGGTGAGCCTTACCTAATTATCCAGTTCTCTTTACACCATCTGGGTAAGCCATACAAAAATATACTGTTCAACCTTCATTATTTTGTGTGGGTGCTATTCTTTTGGGGTATGCACCCTACAGGTTCATAATGCAGGATGTTTGGAATCAGTTCCTTAACCCAAGCCACATGGAAGCAAGAAATTAACAGCACAAAGAAAGGCTGAAAACATGATCTTAATATTTTCCTACTTTAGTGCGTACATTTTTTCGCTGACTTACAAATTCTTGCAGTCACGTGCTTCTTGCAAAAAAGAATTTGAAGAAGAATAATGCATACTGCCTGGCTTGTAGTTTTCCAAGATCATCTCTTTAGTGATGCTTCCCTGCTAAGCAAGGCATTTTAAAGGCTGTATAGAAGTGTTCAGAAAAGCAGAAGTTAAAGTCCAGGAGAAAGCAGTGTGTTTAGCTGGAGTATCTCCCTGTATTTCACAGAGAATAAGTGAAACTCTCAACTTCACTCACTCAGGATGTCTTTAGCTCGACAGTTTGCAACTGATTATGAAGCATATAAGGATTTCCTTTCCAGTAACATCAGCCATAGGCCATTCTTACATCTTTCCAGGATTAATTCATCCAAATAATTATCATAGAATTTTATAGGTTGCATTGTAATTATGTGCTTATTTGCAGTAATTTTCACTCCCGGCCGACCACCTAATTCACAGCTGAAGAAGTGTTTAAATGCCCAGTTAAATGAAGGCATGAGCATTTTTCATTACCTGTCATGAGCTACTTTTGACACATCTGTTTAAGAACATTTTGTAACTTTCATTTTTTATTCCTTTGCTGAATCAAAGTCAAACATATGAGGTGCAACCCCCTCCGGATACTAGTTTGAATAGTAATTAAATATAACTTCAGGTCCATTTTCTTCTCTTCTGATCTCAGATGTCTATTCAGTGTCCATGCAATAAGTTTCATTGGGTTAAGTCTACACCAAGGCAATGCTGAGTGAAGTAAGACCATAGCTACTTTTGCCTAGCTCTACCTGACTGAAATAATTAGATATGAGCAGAAGACCAAAAACAATAGATGGGCATTGTTAAGCAACTACTGACAGCTTTACATTCTTATAATACAACTGTTATGGTTTTATGATTTTTGTTGTATTATTGATATTCCACATCATAAAATCATAAAACCATAACAACAACTGGAGTGGAAGATCAGAGAAATGAAAACATCCTGATTTTCAGGAAGATTGTCAAGAATTAGGCTGGCTTTGGGCAAGACTTTTAGTGAGGCCATTGGCACCTTAGGCCAACAGTCTTCTACCTAAAGGGAAAAAAAGCTAAAACAGGAACCTGTGGTGGAGGGAACATCTCCACAAGCATCCTACACTGCTGAAGGCATAGAGTATGGTAGAAGTGCCACATGAAGGGACTGGGTGGCTGGCCAGGACCTGTCTGGTTGAGCAATGCTAGTGAGTGTTCTGCCCCAAGCTAGAAGTCCCGCTCTTAGTGCCAATCTGACCAGAGCAGTAGGGTCACTGACTGGGGTAAACACATGGGGTGGGTGCGTCCATTGAAAGAAATCTTAAAGAGGAAATCACCTGCTGTGCCCATTCTGCTGAGTAAATACATTCAAGGTTAAATGTCACTGGGGGTGTAGGTCTGCTTTCCATCATTTGTCAGTAGTTCTGGTCAACCAGGGTGGTCCCAGTGACTGGAGACTTGCCAGTGGACTGCCCATCTACATGAAGAGTTGGAAGGAGAATGCAGGGAACTATGGGCTTATCAATCTGACATCAGTACTGGGGAAAGTTGCAGAGCGTTTTGTCTTGAGTATGATGAGACAGAATGTGCAGGACAATCAGGGGACAGAGTCTAGCCAGCATGGGTTCATGAAAAGTGAGTCCCGCTCGACTAACCTGATCTTTTATGCCCAGGTGGCATTCTGGTGGATAAGGGAATGTGGATATAGTCTCCCAAGGATGGGATCCCAATAAGTGGATGTAGTCTCCCAAGGCTTTAGAAAAGGCTTTGACTCTACTGAAATATCACAGAATTGTAGGGGTTGGAAGGGACCTCTAGAGATCATCTAGTCCAACCCCCCTGCCAAAGCAGCTCCCTAGCCCAGGTTGCACAGGTAGGTGTCCAGACAGGTCTTGAATGTCTCCAGAGAAGGAGACTCCACCACCTCCACTGGACACTTTTGAGGAGACTCCTGCCTTTTTTGTACCTGGGAGAACAGATCTAGACACAGTAGACAGGTGAGGCCTCACTAGGGCAGAGTAGAGGGGGAGGATCACCTCCCTTGACCTGCTGGCCACGCTCTTTTTAATGCACCCCAGGATCCCATAGGCCTTCTTGGCCACCAGTGCTTACATTAATATCTACAACAAACCTGGATGTTTGAAATTACTGGAATACAGGAAACACTGTCTTTCATGCACTATGTTAGCGGAACTAAACAGAATAAAACAGTTCAGCTGGAGGGACAAACAAGGAATGTCAATTCAAACTGCCTGACTATTTCAGGACTATCTAAAAGTTGAAGCATACTATTATAAGCATTATCTAAATGCCTCTTGAAGCGGTGAATTGGCAAAATCTTTTCTCAGGTATTCTCCAAAATCTTCAATTTGATGCATTTGTAGTAACTTTTCAACTTCCTTTAATACCAGGAATTGCATATGTGTTCATTTTTAAGTAAACACCTTCCACAGAAAAATTCACAAAGGACTTAATATAGAACACTTTCTGTGCTTGCTAATATATTGTACATATTTTGCAATAATTTGGTAGAATCATTGTGAATATTTTAATCAATTTTTATATTAAAGCTTTGTCACAATTGGTTTTTTTCCAAAATCCTATTTTACAGAAATTTTATTTAAAACATCAGAATGTTTTATCTCACGAAATCTCTTTATTTCATTTTCTGCTCTTTTTTTCCCCCATGGAGTAAAGCAAAGAAAGAAAAATAAACAAAGAAAATGTTTCTAAGCAAACCTATTAATTTACATGTAGGATATGAATAGCATTACCTTTCAAAGTACCTTAATTATTTGAAGTGTCCAAGCTGAAACAACATACCTTTCAATCTGGTTTAAAAAAAAACAAACCAAAACAAAACAAAAACAAAAACAAAGCAAGACAAAAAGCTGCCCTTTTTTAAATGACACGGAAGACCTCTGAGGAGGCAGTGCAACACAAACTGGCTATCGAGATGTTCCAAGCTGATTACGAGCTCCCACAGCCTTGTCAGACATTTATTGGCGTTGGTGCATTCAGTTTCAGTGAAAACACATCCTCCTTTGCTTCCCTACTTTCTGCAGCTTGTCAATCTCAGGTGACGATGAACATGTTAATTGAGCACCTTGTTAATTTATTAATGAGTAATGACAGGAAGAGTAGTGCTGAATGCTCATAAAATCTGTCTTTCAGTGAAGAGCCATCATGTCTTAAGAGAATGCCCTTAACTAACTATCATTGCTAATTTACACATCATTGTACATTATACTTAAAGATAACCACAACTGGCAATTTGCTGCATTATTATGGAGGTGAATGTATTGAGTAAGAAAGAATTACACGCACCAGACAACAGTTGTGGCTTTCGGTTGTATTGTATTACAAGGAGAGATGAAACTGCATTAACATTTGAAAGTAGGATGCTGAATAATTATTTTCAATTAACTAAGGACTCCTTGGGCAGTAGCCCAGCAGAGAACTACACAAGATGAGACAAGGAAGAGGTAAGCAGGTGAACTGTTTTACATAGTCCCATGCTCCTGTGCTCATGATTCAAGTACTGTGCTACGGCTGCTAAATACACAGCTGTCAGGAATGAATACCTGATTTAATCCCAGTGGAAGTGGTACTGCTTACTGCTTTACAACAGTTCTGCAAGCTTTGCTGAAGCATTCGGGTAGTATTTGGCTTTGTTCGCGGAAGTGCTCACCAACATGCCCATGCAGTCCTGCTACAAAGTTAATCTACACAGTTTTTCCAGTGCTTGGTGACTTCAGGACATCATCGGGTTTATTTGCAAAGATTTTGGCATGCTAATAATTGTTGCTGTAAGTCTAGTTACATCCCAGTGGAAGAAGAGTGCTGAAAACTCCTCGCAAAAACCATCTTCTCTGCAAGTGCCTAGTACTATAAATAAGATTTATTCTGGAGTTTTGGATTTCTGTCTCTCACAACTAGCTCATGTGCCAGTGAGAACCTCATAATCTTTTTATTTCATGAAAATATGGAAAAACAAGCTTATGCTCTCCTTTATGAGGTGAATTATGCCTCATAATGCAACAGAAGCTTATGTGTGTCCTTATAATGCAACACTGCATTGCTTTTCCTTCATACTCCAATGGTTTATGTGACATCAGATTAAGAGGTGACAGAAGAAAAAGTAATAGTTTTTGAAGAAATAAATGGCTTAAAGATGGCCAATCAGAACCGACTGTTTCTTACCGAATATTTTAATGCTTTGTTACTTATTTATTAAGAACTCTGTTTCAATGACTTAATTGTAACCTGAGAACAAAAATGGCTATGGCAGCATTTCAGCAATATCATCTCAAATCCGATCTCAAAGATTCCTTCTGAAAATTCTGATGAGACTAGTGAAATCCAATCTGAGTTCATTTTATTACTTGAGAAAAAAAGAAAATATTTATATATATAGTTGGTAGTAAGGGAAGTCCTAGATTTTCCATCAGCTATTTCATTAAAATTTGAGCAAGTTTAGGAAAGAAGTTTAGGTGTTCAGGAAGATGCTCATGCAAAATAAGAGAAATGTACCAATGTATTAAATACACATTCTAGAAGTTATCCCTTATGATTTGCAGGACAAAACTACAAGGGTACTATTTCAGTTCTATTTCTTATTATGTTGCCTAACGTATATAGATGATACTTTTATTTAAAAAAGAAAAAGAAAAAGAAAAAAAAAAAGATAGTCACTCTTACTTCCACTGTGCTAAATGCCTGGAATAGAGAAGGTACTGATTATGATTGTTTTTTTTTTCCCCAAATTTGGGAAGAATCAGTATCATCCTACCATTCCTATCCGCATATACATATCTTGCTCCTAAATAAGTTGGCTGCTGTCTACATGAAGACTGAGGGCTTTTCCCAGAGAAGGAACTGCATAGCTATCTATTTTTCTGGTGCCTCTCCATGGGAATCATTTCAGTCAAGTCATTCACCCCGGTATTATGTCAGTGAAGAGGATGCTTCTTTATAAATCAGTCCTTCATAGTTGTATGTTACTACTGAGAATTTTTTTTCTGGTATTTCTCTATTCTTTATTCCTAATTTGCTGAGGATCTTTGTGAGTAGTGTTTAAAAGAAAACAAAATCTATAATTATTATTTATTGTAGTTGCATGGTTGTTCATCGCTTTCAATGACACTGAAACTGCACTAGTGCTTAAATTATCTTTCACGAGCATGCTTACAATTTCTTCCTTTGAATCTTATAGGAAAAAGAACATTTATGCACATAATCACAGATTTATTTGTCCTAGGTTTTCTTTTATAAAGGAGATAAAGTGAATAAGTTAATGACACCTGAATGTCAGGTGTAATTTGTATTGTTTAGAGGACTCTTGGAAGAAGTGCGGGTACAACAGCAATGAGAGCAGGAATTAAAATAAAATAGAGCAGCAGAGAACATTTTAATGAGCATGATAATGCCTTTGAGTGGCTTCCTCCAGAGACAATATTTCTGCATTATCTATCCTTGGGAAGGACAACCTAAGACTAGCCTAGAGTCTTTTTAAGGCAGATGTGATGGTAACAGTTTTTCAACTTGTGAACAGCACACAGTCTCAGCATTTTCTGCCACATATGCAGTACGTTTCTCTTGTATATAAATTCCTTACACAGCAGCTCCTAAATAGTAAGTATATGTATTCTCAAACATGAGCTTCTTCCTTAGGTTCCTAACATTTTTTTAGAAGATGAAATCGGTATTTACGTCCTTCACTGCAAGTTTTTGCATGATGCTACAGGTTCAGCACATTCTGTCCAGGTAAAAATCTGAAAACTGAGTATTCAGATCCAGAGTGAATTAAAGACCATATGCTTGGTGCACATTCAGGTGTTTGGTGCAATACTCAACTTCAAAACTGAATACAGTCAAACTGGAAATAGTTGTGGATTTCTCAGTGCTCAAGTAAGATATGAATAGATAGTGGATACATGGTTATATGACACTTAATGGAGATTTACAAGTGGAAGCAATATCTGTAATGAAAGAAATCCAATTTCATTCTCACTAAGTGATGCCAGTACAACCCTTAACACTTCTGTGAGACTGAGCTGCTCTGATTGGTAGATTGGATTCAACTTTCCATTGTCTCCTACCAGTTTTATACTAGTTGAGTCTCATTGTTTGTTTACTAGTGTAAAAATGGACTAGCAGGGAGAAAAATTAACCCTTTACTGAATAACAAATAACCACAGCATCCTCTTTTACAGCAGAAATTTGAATTATTTTAAGTGGCCACTGCAAAGAAAGTGGGGCAGTACTCATAGCCAGCATGATCGCTGATTACATCATAAAGTAGTCCTGTGGCACAAGAAATAGCTGTGCATGGCATACATAGCGGTTGGTAAGCGACTTGGAAGGAAAAGTATGCACACTGGTTTTGGGCTGCAGTAATATTACCACTTTATTTATTTATTTATTTTAATGCCTTGCTGCATTAGTAATATGTGCCTGCCTACTCTCATGGCTTTCTGCCTGCTTTAGCAGGCTGCTGGTATTTCATTTGTGGCTCAGCTCCTTGCTAGAAATTATTCTTGTAAAGAGGTCTCACCTTGTCAAGCAAGTCATACTTGCTAATGTAGAAAACAATTTAGAGCTCAGACACGGAGTCACAGAATCCCCGAGATCTTTTGCCTACTTAAGCATCTAAACCAATGCTAATCTGACTTTGGACTTCCCTTTTTAACTGTTAAGTGGTGAAAAACGAGTGCTATTGAGTAAGTAGACACTATGGTATATCTGCAATATACGCAGTCTTGATGGCTTCCTAAATAAAGTCAGAGCCACCCAGAGTTAGCGGAGCAAATTGTTACCCTCAGTAGCTTTTGTTTCTACTACAAAATATCAGTGATGAGGAATGCAGAGCCCACAGCACTGAACAGATGCCCACATGTAAAGATGGGCAGCTCACTCTGAGCCTACAATGCTTGATTCTCTGGACTTGAACTGTCTGATGGTGCCACTCCTTTCCAAGACACCCTTCACCTCTGCTGGACTGCAGACTGAAGAAAGTGACTTGTGGAAATAAAGGCATTTCTTAGCCTCTTGAAGTAGATAAGGGCTATAGAGAAGAACATTTTCTATCCAACTATAAGATAATCTTCAGATAAATTTGTAAGTCCTGGTCAGCGCTGTTTCCACTGTTAACATAACACATCTGTGATGTCACTTAGCAAATGAACCACTATGCAACCTTTGAAGTTCTTACACAGCATACTCAAAGGGCACATAAATTTCAGCTTTTCTTAAAGTCTCATGAAGTCTAGAGAGCTTAAACGTTTAGACACACTGAACTTGGAAAGATTTCCTGCATTGCTCAGTCTGCTCAATTGCTTTTGGGCAACTGTGTCATATGAACTCCAGAAAGAAATTAGCAAGTTCCTTACACATAAATACTTGGAGTTTTTGGAGCAGGGAGGAATTTCAAATAACAAGTCAGTTATCTTTAGAGTAATGAAATACAGCAATATCAAGTAGTGACTTCCAAATATGATTATATATTCTGAGCACGTTGCATTGGTAAATGTATTTGCAGATTAGGTGTGGAACTGTATGTGCGTTTTGGATTTTCAGGAGTGTGACTGAATTGAAAAATATTTTTCCCAGTTTTAGTGTACAGCACAACTTTGTTTCCATTGATTTCTACCCTTTTTATATCTTATTTATCATTGCAAAGCACAACATTTTAAAATAAAACTCTTAATGAAAAGCAAAGCAGATGGAAAGAAAATGCTTCACCGGTGTCCATGTAGTATTCAAAGCAGCTATGCTGGGTAACTATTTCCCCCAGTATTCTGCATCAACGCCATAAAGGTCTCCTCAGTTCAAAATTTTATGTATTAATTCCATAATACAGCTACAAAGAGGAGGATGTAGATAAGAATCTGTTTGACAATTCAGAGTTATAGAAGGAAGAGTATCCCACACAAGGTCTGCAGATGGAGAGATTTTGTCAGGCCTGCAGTTTGCTACGAATTCATTCTGAAAAGAAGCTGCTGGTTAGCAAGGTCAGATGTGGCAGTGTCTCAGCTCTTCTGCATACAATTTTAATGCTATAATTAGATGTACATATATTAAAATAGTAAGAGTTTTCATTGTTCTAACTTTAGTTTCAAACCCTCTGACCAATTTTATTAGCATCTTGGTTGAGTCTGTTGTAAACTTTCCCATCAGTTTTTATTAATCATCTGCCTTAATGTTTTCTATGCATTACATCCCAGGTGGACATAGCAGTCTCCTTGCATTGGGGAACATAGTGTTTGCCTTGTCGTAGGGAAAAGAGATGACAGAACTTGAAATATGAACACCTGAGTTTGAAACAAAAAGGAGAGATGTTGAGGTGCTGTTCAAGCTGGCCTTTGCAATTTGAAAGTTGGCCAGTAATGTTCAGTATTTGTCGTGTTTTTATCCATGAGGTAATTTTTGTATTAATAAATCATAAGGAAGTTTCGCTATATCTTGTCTGGTTCTGCCCTTTCTGTGTAATGACAGTCTTACTTTGCTATTCTGATGCCAGACAAACATGTATTTATTTGCTCATTTATACAAAATCTTCTTCTCCTTGAAAGAGGCAATGGGAATAGCAACAGAATCACTGCTCAGCAATTGCCTCTTATTGCACTGCCACTATCAAAATAACCAGTGCAACTACCCACCTTCTTTGGACAACGTTTCTAGAGACTGAAATAGAAGCATTTCTTTTCTTTCTGAAAAAACGGAGTGATTTTTAACATAGAGGAATTTTGAGAGAGCAATGTGTTTATAGCGATGATGGCTTTTGTGTCATCAGAAGCAAAGTGCATTTGTAGAATTTCACCAAACAGTTTTTCATTCATGTTTTTTCTTGTGAATATTTTCTCCAGAACAAATCATGAAAGCTTTGAACTAAGTTTGCCTAGCATTACAGATCCATGGAATAAAAGGTAGAAAGAACTTGTCGTCACATCAATGAACTCACTGCTTATAATCTTTTGCTAGATTTCACTCTCCAAACATCAGATACTTTATTTTTACTTCTCACATCTCTGCTTATGGTACACAACTAAAGAGTCATCGCATGATTTGTGTTGGAAGGGACCTTGAAGTCCCAACATCCTGCCAAGAGCAGGGGCACCTTCCAGTGGACCAGCCTGGCCTTTAACACTTCCAGTGATTGGGCATCCACAGTGTCACCATCCTCACAGTTAAGAATTCCTTCCTAATATCTAATCTAAATCTACCTTCTTTTACTTTAAAATCATTATCACTTTTCCTGTGACTGCACTCCCTGATAGAGTTCATCCTCATCTTCGTTATAAGCCCCATTTAGATACTAGAAGGCTGCTACAAATTCTACCTGGAGCCATATCTTCTCTGAACAACATCAGCTTCCTCAGCCTGTCCTCATAGGAGAAGTGCTTCAGGCCTCTAACTATTCTTGTGTCTTTCCACTGTGCCTGTACTATCAGGTCCAAGTTTTCCTTATGCTGAGTGCCCCAAAGCTGAAGGCAGTACTCCAGGTGGAGTCTCACAAGAGAAGAATGGGAAGTACTCAATTTTTCTTCCACTGGTACCTTCAAATCTTTTTCCATAGAGCTGCTTCCTATCCATTCATCACCCAGTTTGTATTAATGTTTGGGATTTCCCCTATCCAGGTACAGGACCATTGCAGTTGGCCTTGTTGAGCCTCATGAACTTCATGTGTCTGGGTTTTTCTGCATGGCATCCCTTCCCTCAAGTGTGACAGCTGCATCACTAAGCTTAATTTCATCCGCAAACTTGCTAAGTGCACTCAATCCCATTGTCCTTGTCTCTGATGTTAAACAATACCAGCTCCAATATAGATCCTCAAGGGACACCATTCCTTGCTGCATATCAGGCCACTCTTTGACCATCCAGCCAATTCCTTACCAAGTTAGTGGTCCATCCTTCAAATCTGTGCACCTCTCCATTTTAGTGGAAGGACGGGGCGAAGAGCTTTCCGCAATTTGAGGTTGAGGACATCAGTTGTTCTTCCTTTATCCACCAATGCTGTAACCACATAACAGAAAGCCACCAAGTTAATCTGACATGATTTGTCCTTTGTAAAGCTGTGTTGGCTGTCACGAATGGCTTCCGTGTTTTTCATGTGCCACAGCATAATTTTCAGGAGAATCATCCCTGTGATCTTGCCAGGCACAGAGGTGAGACTAACTGGCCCATAGTTTCTTGGACTTTCCTCTTTCTTCTTTATTTTTTTTTTTTAACTACAGCCTCACCTTGAACACTGTGATCAGTTTGGGCGCCGTGGTATTGGAAGAACATAAAATTATTAGAGGGTGTCCAAGGGAGAGCTACAAAGATGGAGAAGTGTCTACAGGGCAAGACAGAAGAGGAACGTTGGGGTCCATTTATTTGTTCAGAGTAGAGAAGAGGAGGGGAGGCCTCGGGCAGCCTACAGCTTCCTCACAA
>VXAB01008572.1:7424-20072 GCA_013399175.1 Odontophorus gujanensis
CGCCCGGGCCCCCCCAGCGGGGGCCCCCCCCCCCCCGGGCCCCGCCCCCCCCCCCCCCGCCGATCCAGTGAGCGCTGCCGCTGAGCGCCGTGCCCGGCAGCCGCCTGCGAGCCCAGCCGGGCGGCGCCACGGCTCCCCGGCTCTCCTCCCGCCCCGTCCCGCCGCCTCCCGCCTCCCTGCCGCGCCGAGCCCACCGCCTGCCCGCCCCCGGCCCGGGCACCGACCTGCATGGGCGCTTCGTGCCTCATCGCCGGGCGCGGCCGCCGCTCGACCCGTTGCCGCTCGCCGCCCGCTGCCCACCCGGACTGTGGCGGCAAACCCGCCTTGCGATCAGCACCGGAGCCGTACGCGCTCCGCCCACGGCACCGCCCCTCCCTCCCGTGCGCCCCAGGGAAATGTAGTCCCTGCCGCTCGCTGCTCCGATTCCCGTCTGCGGCCGCTGACTACCGCTCCCGGCACGCTCCGCGCCCGGCGTCCTGCCGCGTAGTACGGCGCGGGCGGTGGCGGTGCAGCTCGTAGCTCTCGGTTACATTTTGCTCTCCGTGCCCCTTTTCTGTGTCCTTGCTTTGCTTTCTTCTGGGCTTTGGAAAATGGTGGTGCTACTGCACGGTAGGAGCAGCCCAGCTCTGAAATGGCGGCCTAGCGTTGGGTGGTGGCATGTGCTACTGGCAGCAGTATTGAGGCCGTCAGATAGGAGCACCGCGCCTTCAGATATAAAGCAGCTGTCAGATATAAAGCGGCACGCCTTCCGCACGTGTTCCCACAACAGGCTTTGTTTTCCAGGAAGTTGCTTTAAACATCTTTCTCAGCAATATTCCCATAACTCTCTTCTGAGTCCCTAGTTATCATGGGCCCAGATTACACAGGTTCCAAGCAGATAGGAAAATGTATAATCGGTTTTGCAGTAGGATTTACAATTTGTCGTCGTCTTCCTTACTAAAGAGCTGAGGATAAAGCAGTGCTGTGTTCAGCAAAAATGAGCAGCTTCAGGGATGTTTCCCAGGGGATGCACGTTACCAGGGCAGAGCAGACGGGAAGTGGTTTGGCCAGTGCTGTGTGGAATGAGTCTGTCCTCTGGAGTTTCTGTGTACATGGTGCACATAGCGTAAAGCACAACACCTACAGGAGTTATGACCTAGGCAAACTGTATGAAGGAGACATGAGTATGGATTAAAGTGTGTACCAGAAGTAATTTCAAAATTGCTGCTTTTTAATGTCACTGAAAGTTATTTACAGCTACCTCAGCATAACATGAAAACTGGAATTAACTGGTGTTTTTTTTTTTTGTTTGTTGGTTTGTTTTTTAATTCTAAAACATGGTGTTAACCATCATGCATGCTTTCAGCTGTTTCTTCTTTCCTAAACAAAACTGTATTTGACATTACTGTTTCTGATACTACGATCATGCAGACATCATGAATTTCTCAATCACTTTGCTTATCACTTTGTGTGCCTTAATGCTTGAATTTTTATGCCTGAGATTCATTTTCTTTATCAATTTTATGTGAATATATACCAAGAAATAATTGAGTAATATTTATCTGAGAAAACAGAGCACATTATATTAATTAACTGTTGTTACTAGGAAAAAGGAGAGAGATTCTTACTCCCAGAAATGTGATGGTCTAGAGTTTTGTTTTTTAAAAAAATTACAGAATCTTGAATATAATAAACTATAGCCTTACATAAAACAGTTCTCTTCTTCTAATGGTGTTTTAATTCTTAGCTGAATATATTTTTGAAGCAGTAGATTCAAATATTCAGTGAAACTTTAGACTATACATTTATCCCAAAACAATGATCGTCAATATCTTTTTTTTTTTTTTTAATGTTGGCATTTATCTTAGCATTGAGGTCCCCAAGAAATCTCACATCTAGAATTTCCATACAGGGAACAACTGATAAAATATAAAGCAGGATTGTTTTTCTGACTGTTGTCTTTCTTTAAAATATTGTTAACATTCTTTTAATGAAAACTGATAACAATAAGACAAACAGCATCTCTGTATAAACAGTACTCTTCTAATTGTTTGTTTAATTTTTAAAAGACATAAAAATTTAAGCAATGCTGAAATGTTCCTTCGGCTGTTTGCAGTGATGTTACTTCCCCCCCACACACCTGCCCAGGTTCTATTATTTATGTTCTAGCAGTAACTGTGTGCTTCTCATTTTGTCTTCTTTTTGAGCAACTTTGAAGATGGCAAAGATGGGAAAGAAATGGACCAGAATTATGTAATTTCATGCCAGACACAACTCATATTGTTCCTTTATCCCAGTTCAACTATATGCTCTGACAGTACTTTACTAAGTACTGTTTTCATGGGGAGAGAGTTTCTGCTGATTACTAAGCACAGAACTATAGAATACCCCAAGTTTTAAGGGACCCACAAGGACCACTAAGTCCTGCGTATAATTAAGATTCCTGCTGACTTTCATCTTCATTTCCTGATGCACTGGTGCTAGAAACCAACATTATGTTTGTTATTTCTAAAGTTGACTGTCCATGCAGTGAAATGGCTTCCGAGAGGGATGTATTACAAAATAGAACACCCCAAGTTAGAAGGAACCCACAAGGACCACTGAGTCCAACTTCAGGCTCCACACAGCACCACCCAAAATCCAAACCCCGTGTCTGAGAGCGCTGTCCAAACGTTCTTTGAACTCCAGCAGCCTGGGGTTGTACCCACTGCACTGTGCAGCCTATTCAGGGGCCCGACCACTCTCTGGTGCAGACCCTGTCCCTAACCCCCAGCTGGGACAGATCCATGCTGTTCCCTGTTCCCTCAGGCTCTGTCGCTGTCACACAGAGCAGAGCTCAGCGCTGCCCTCCACTCCCTGTGAGAGCTGCAGTCGCCATCAGGCCTCCCCTCACCTCCTCTGCTTTGTACTGAACAAACCCAGCGGTCCTGACTACTCCTCACACACCTTACCCTCCAGACCCTCCACCAGCTTTGTAGCCCTCCTTGGGACACTCTCTAAAGCTTTATGTTCTCTTGATATTGTTGTACCTGAATGCACCCAGTGCTGGAGGTGAGGCCACACAGCACAGAGCAGAGGGGACAGCCCCTCCCCTCTCCCACTGGCAGTGCTGGGCCTGGAGCACTGCAGGGTACAGTTGGTCCTTTGGGCCGCCAGGGCACACTGCTGTCTCGTGTTCAATTTGCTGTCAACCAGCTCCCCCAGATCCCTTTCTGCCAGGCTGCTCTCCAGCCTCTCGTTCCCAGGCTGCACAAGTATCTAGAGTTGCTCTGTCACCATTGCAGAATTCAGCACTTGCTTTTGTTTAATTACAACATGTGAAATAAGTATGGGACACAGTGTGCTTAAAACTCTGTTTTGTACATAATGACTATAAATTCATCCTTTTCACAAAATGCTGACACGTGACAGGCTCATTTTAGTTAAATATCTATTTCTTTTAACCCAGAGTAGTACTAATCTCAGAAAATACTACAGCAACAGCCATGAACATCAATCAGTTAAGGTTTTCAATTACTGCTTTGATTATACTGCCTCTTCTTCATTTGCTAATGCAAGCGTGAATATGTTTTTCATACCTTAGGTCACAGAACACATAGAAGAAGTTGTTATTTTGTAATGTAGACTACAGAAAATAGGAGAAAAAAATCATATTATTTTACTGACGGTGAACAGTTGTACAGGTAATGTAACTCATCATAAAGCTTACCTAGAATTAACCTGATGTCTATGAGATAGGTAATAAAATAAATCTGTCCTATCTTGATGTCGACAATTGTGACTTTAGTACATGTTTTTGAAGCACAAATTTTATTTTACCTAAACTACTGATTTTATGATTCATAGAAAATAAGCTGTAAATTTTAGGACTGCATACTAAATACAAGACATCTTGTACTAGCAATGGCATCAGGAGACATATGGTTTGTATCCAACTGAGTTGTTCTGGATGAGTGAATTCTGGAATGACAGACTCATTGTTAACAAAGCTGTTTCAAGTTCTTGCTAGAGGTTTACGTAACTAGAAGATAATATCAATGGAATTCAACTGTTACATCACAAGTTCAATGCGTATACTGGGAACAAATATCTTCCGTGATTTGAAACCTGAAGTGTAGACTGTGCTATAAAATTAACAAGTATGATTCAAACATAGGAGAAATCTGTGCTTAGCAAGAAAGAAATAAGGCAAGGAGAGTTTATTAGTGATTGTTGTTTCTCTCCGATTATTTTAAAATCAAAAATCAAGTTATTTTATTTGTAATTAAAGAAAATAAATATTCCTGTTAGGTACACGATACCACCCATTTTCTAATATCTATAGACATTGTCAATGTTTTTCTCTATTCCCTTCATTAATGTCAAATACCTTCCTTTTCTCCTCTGACCTTTTAGAACACAGCATTTCTTCTACTCCTGCCTGCCGTTTGACTTATCCTGGGACTGGAATTTGGATTCAGAGAGGAGAAATATAAAAAGAGAGCCATGGGTCTTTCACAAAGCATTAGACATCATTCACTCTCTCTGTCTGTCAGATTTGCAAATCTGGCTTACTCTTGCAAAATGTAAATGTTAAGGCATGTCTTCTTCAGCTACATATATATTTTTTTTTATTTGGAAGTATGGGATCATTACATATATTTGACTTGGTAAACAGGATAATGGTAGCTAAATATCACAGGAATGTTCTTTCAAATTACAGTTTTTAATATAACTTAGTCAAGAAGGCAAGCATAACTAAACAAAATAGTGTTCTGAAATGAAAATAGAAATTCTGATGAATGCACATGTGCCCCTGAAACGCAAAAAAAAAATAATCTGCTGAAATGTAGATCTCAGACTGAAAATCTCTGTAGGGATGTCTGTTCAGAGTAGAAGGCAGGTAAACTAAACAGAATTTTGTCAGGAAGTAAAGGAGGGAGGTTGTTATACTTGAAACAGATTAAGAAGTTTCACCACTGCATAGATGCTTGGTTTGGTGACCTTGCCAGATTCTAGAAGTCTCTATAATCCCAACAGACAAGACTCGCACATCAGGCCATGTGACATTGTGCTGCTAATGCATGAAATAGAGTGCCACAGTGGGAAATGAGAAAGCAGTGGCTAAAAGAGTAAGTCTGATACTTAGCCCATGAGACTAGACAGAACTGCATTATCATGAAAGACAAATAAATGGTTCCTGTCAGTGAAATATTTTTCTTTCATTTCTCACTATAGAACGTGCAGTCACAGTCTCTTCTCTGTGAAACTTTGCAGCCACTGAAACTGTAACGCAGAACTGAAATGCAGTTTTTCATTCTGTGGTTAAAGGACCTGCATAAATAACTGCAGTTCTGCTGTTGATGGAACTGAGCACTGGGATAATCTGTCTTCACACTGTAGTTGCCATGGCTACTGGGTCACAGAAGCATGTACGCTGTCACATTGTCTGCATCCTCATATACTGCATGCAATTGTTTCATTGGATAGAAAAGGTAACATGCATTGTGCTATTGCATAGCACACTTCTTTGTATTCAGTAAGCTCATCCTGGTACATGGAGATCAAATGAATCTTTCATACAAGTGAAGGTATCTCCCTTTCATACATGTCCTGAGGCTCTAGGAAACAGTCTCTTAGCCCTTGACTCCCATCAGCACCAAATCTGAGCACTCTTGCAGCTATGTATCTGCAAATCCAGTGATATCAGCAGGAACAAGCAGCCAGCAGGAGATGAAGTGGAAGCACTTTAAGTCTTTCAGCAGAGACTTTGATTCAAAGTGTAACTTCAAATATCTTAAAAACATCTGCTCATCTTTTTCCTGAACAAGGGCTTTATGCTTAAGTTTGTACACCATTCAAGAAGAGCAGTGTATACACTCATCATTATGGGTAGGTTTTAAAGGTTATAAAATTTTTGGAACTAAGAACTGTGTTTGGAATCGTGTGTATATTTGTAGAGATTTCTAGTAGCATGCATCATCAAATTACACAATGCACTTAAATTACAGATTAAATATATTGCTTATGTAATGCTTTTGCAACAAGCTTTCTATTCATGGGAAAATATCATCGTAAGCTTTCTGTATTTTCAGAAGGGTCTGTCTCTGCATTCCTACTCCATTCATCACAAGGTGAGTCCTGGATGAGAGGAAGGTCTTACAAGAGACAAGAATGTGCATTAGTGTCTTATCAGGCATGGCAGTTCTTAAACATAGCAAGTAAAATACAGTTTTATCAGATCAATTATACACCATGTCACAGTTCTGGATAGTCATTAGATGACAGTGATGGTTTAATAATCAGGTGACCTAGAGAGAGAAGTTCTGAGACTGCTGCTCTACTACTGCGAATTTGTACGCAGTTCCAAATAGTTGTTAAAACAGCATAGCATACACAGCACCATGTAATAAATTCAGCTATATAAGTTCTGCAAAATAGCCATGGGAAGCAGCAGCTGCATACAGAGGTTTTAGACTGTTAGACCAAATGGGCTCTCTACTCCTGGGGAAAGGCCAGTTGATTAAAGAAATAATAGTAGCAATATTATCAGATATGCACACTATCAGCGAAGCTTCTGTGGGTGCTGTGTTCATTCATTCATTTTGCCTCTGACTCGTCTGTCTGTCCTCAGTAGGTTGTTAGCACAAGGGTTCCAATAATTAATGGAAATGACAGTGAACAATATTGATGCAGTTGCCTAGTCATTCTGCAATGCACTGGATTTTCTTCTGAAAGTTTCTGATACAGTAACTGTAAGATGAAAAAAAAAAAGGGAGGTTGCAGGAAGAAACGTCTAGTTAAAAAGAAGTGCAGCTAGTCAGACTGCACATTTTTCAGATAAAAATGTGTGAGGAAATAAGTATATCCACATCTAGCTCTAATATAATTTAATTTTGCTTGTTTTTCTCCTCTAATAAACATTTCAAGGTAAAAGCAGAGTTGCTGCTAATGATATCATGGTGACTTTTTCAAATATTTCCAGTGAATACTGTGCAGCTGTGTTAGAAGCGGCTGTTGTGGCAGGAAACAACCTAATAGCTATTTTGGCTCCCTTAGCTATGCATGACTCAGGAAGAAAAGAATCATTACTTGATTTTCTATTCTGCCTGGGTGCTTACAATTCCAATCACCAGGCCTACTCAGACATCAGTCCTATTTCATCAGGGAAATCAAGAATAAGCCTCTGGAGCTCAAATTTAGGGATGCAAATCTGTGACATGCTGTTCCCCTGTAGATCTCATTACCTTTCAGTTAGCGACATCCATATTCTTTCAGGTCTGAGATCTTAGGTTGAAATTCATACCTAAGCAGGGAGCCCCCATTTGTCCTAGGTATCAAATTAGCTTCATAAGCATAATATAGAATCTCTGAAAGCATACTGATTTTTCCACTGAAGTAGAGATGTTAAATAGTTGGCTTTTTCCTGGAATAGGTTGCTCAGTGATACGGTTGATACTTCATCCCTGGAGACTTTCAAGGCAAGGCTGGATAAGGCCCTGAGCAACCTGATCTAGACGTGGGGTCCCTGTTCATTGCAGGGGAGTTGAACTGGATGGCCTTCAGAGGTCCATTCCAACTCTGAGGATCCTGTGATTCCATGATTCTATGATTAATGACATTGTTTGCTTCCATTTTACTCCATATTTGCTAACTTCAATGTCTTCCTTTATATATATATATGTATATAGTATACTGTCTTAACTGAGAGCTGAGAGATGACTCCAACCTTTTATCTTTATTATTTCCCATTAAAGGAGAGCTTTCTACTTCTTTCAGAGAATTTTCCCCATTTTCTGCTGCTGTCTCTTAAATTTGTTTGAAAAAGCCTTTGGAGTTTTTGTCCCCTGTGAATATGTCCATACTTGGAATGTTTCTTCCCATTCATTGCAAAATCGTACACCATGCTAAAATAACAACTGAAAATGAACATCTGATCCTAAGGGCAGGTTCAGCCACAATAGCATGGAATGAAGGTGCAGAGGAGTCAGTCACAAAGTGAGTCAGGATGTTTATCCATCCTAAGCACATGGGAACCTAGAACACATGTAGAAAATGAGACCATAAAGGGAGATTGATAAAAATGGGATACAGTAGATGACTGTTTTGCAAGAGAACCCAGTTCTATAACCTTGTATTCTGCATAAGGTGCCAAACAAAAGATTGGCACCTGGCCACAGTGTCCACAGTTAGTCCACAGTCCATTTACTAGAAGAACAATTGCCTTATTTTAACAATCTGTAGTTGGCCAATTTCTGATTGAAGCTTACAATGAGCACTCACACAAGTTGTTCCATTGTCTCACCCAGCAGCTAAAACCTCCAGCAAGGAAGACTAACAGGCAGTCTGCAGGGAAGGACCTCTTTCATTGCTTCAGTCATTTCTGCAGTGAAACTCACGACACAGAAAACATACATGTTCATAATTTTTAGGGTACCTAAATGGTGTTTTACTGCCATACATGTTTAGTTCTTACAAGCTCAATCAAAATGCCAAGTTGTGTGTTCTGGAAAAGAAGACTGAGAAGGGATCTGACTAATGTTAACAAATTTCTAAAGGGAGGGGGAAGGCAAATGGATGAGGCCAGACTCGTCTTGGTGGTGTGTAGTCATAGGACAAGGAGTAATGGCCTAAAACTGGAACACAGGAAGTCCCACACTAACCTGTGGAAGAACTTCTTTATCATAAGGGTGACAAAGCACTGAAACAGGCTGCCCAGAGAGATTGTAGAGTCTCCTTCTATGAAGATATTCAAGAGCTGTCTGAACACCTATCTGTGCGACCTATTGTAGAGAACTCGCTTTACCAGGGGGCTTGGATTCAATGGTCTATTGAGGTTCGTTTGAAGGCGTGCAATTCTGGGATTCTGTGATTCTGTGAAATATGATCTGGAATTTTATTTGAAAGTAGGTTTTGGTTCTGCTTTTACTATAGATTCACTAGGTGGCTTCAAAGAA
Organism: Odontophorus gujanensis; assembly: GCA_013399175.1. Lineage (NCBI taxonomy): Eukaryota > Metazoa > Chordata > Aves > Galliformes > Odontophoridae > Odontophorus > Odontophorus gujanensis. The sequence goes on from VXAB01008572.1 coordinate 16,340, forward strand.
GTGTTTTTGTCTCCATTTCCTTTTCTGAAAAATGCAATAATGTTTTAATCTCATATCTTAATTGACAGCTGTTTAGGAGATAATAAGGAGAAAACAAAACAAAACAAAACAAAAAAGCAGCAGTTGGGAGGAGGAAAAGAATGAGCAAAAGAGATCTTGTTTGAAAATGGTGATTAATATGCTCCCTTCCATAATAGAGATACTTATGAAATAAGGTCCAAAATAATAACCAGTCAATTAACTCCTGAAGCAACATCTTTCTAAACCAAGAGAAATTAATTCTACAATCATAATTCTATACTATTGGGAGCTTGTTCCTACATTTCTAGTTTCTCTGTCAAAATGCATTTCAGTGAGAATTAATATTGCATTGGCAATGAATTGCAGATTTCATTTGGATTTGCTAATATTCTTTGCAATGGTTTTGCAGGTTATATGCACAGACAGTATTCTTTCTGTCAGTTCAGATAACTTTAGTAAAAATATTGCTTCAGGAAGATGCAACATTCTAAAAAGTGTTTTATGTTGTTGTGGTTTAACCCACATGCTGCTAAATATCACACAGCCTTTCAGTTACTTCCCCTTCTCTCAGTGTGATGGAATAGAGAATAAAAATAAAAATAGAATTCATAGCTTGAGATAAAAACTTTAGTAAGACAGAAAATGAAGAGAGAAGTAACAGTAATAATAATAGTCATAGAATCATAGAATCATTACGGTTGGAAAAGATCTCCAAGATCATCGAATCCAACTGTCAACCCACCACCGCTGTGCCCACTAAACCACATCTGTAACTGCCACATCTATACATTTCTTGAATACTTCCAGGGACAGTGACTCCTCTACCTTCCTGGTCAGCTTGTCCCAGTGTATTAATACTCATTCTAAGAAATTTTTCCAAATATCCAACCTCCCCTCATGGAAGGTCATTGCCTCTCATTCCATCACTAGTTACCTGCAAGAGGCCAACCCCAACTTACCACAACCTCCTTTCAGGTAGTTGTTGAGTGCAATAAGGACTCCTCCAGATTAAACAATCCCAGTTCCCTCAGCCACTCCTCACAGGACTTGTGCTCCAGGCTCCTCACCAGCTTCATTGCCCTTCTCTGGACATGGTTCAGGAACTCTGTGTCTTTCTTGAAGTAATGGGACCAAAAGTGAACACAGTACTCAAGGTGCAGCCTCACCACTACCAAGAGGGACTATCTCCTCCATGATTCTGCTGACTACACTCTTTCTGATACAAGCCAAAATGCCATTGGCCTTCTTGGCCACCTGGGCATGCTGCTGGCTCATGTTCAGCCAGCTGTTGACTAATATCCTCAGATTCTTTTCCTCCATGCAACTTCCCAGCCACTCTGCTCCAAGCCTGTAGCAATGTGAGGTCATTGTGGCCAAAGTGCAGGACTCAGCACTGAGTCCTACTGAAGCTCGTACAATTAGCCCATTTATCCAATGTATCCAGATCCCTCTGTAGGGCTTTCCTGCCCCCAGGCAGATCAGCACTTCCTTCCAACTTGGTGTCATCTGCAAACTTACTGAGGGTACACTCAATCCCCTCATCCAGATCATCAATGAAGATATTAAATAGGACTGGCCTCAGTACTGATCCCTGGAGAACACCATAGTGACCGATCTCCAGCTGGATTGAATTCCATTCACCACCACTCTCTGGGCTTGGGCCTCCAGATGCTTTTTTTTTTTACTAAGTAAAAAGTGTACCTGTTCAAGCCATGGGCTACTAGTTTTTCAAGGAGAATACCATGGGAGACACTCAAAGCCTATACTAAAGTCTAGGCAGACTACATCCACAGCGTTTTTCCTCATCCATCAGCTGGGTCATCTGGTCATAGAATGTTGATGAAGCAGAAATTGCCTTTTGTAAACATATGCTGGACAGGCCTGATCCCCTGGTTTTCCTGCAAATGCCATGTGATTGCACTCAAGATGATCTGCTCCATGTCATTTACAAATATCAAGGTGAGGCTAACAGGCCTGTTGTTCCCTAGGTTCTGCTCTGTACCCTTTTTATAGAAGAACATTACACTGGCAAGTCTCTAGTAGTCTGGGACTTTTTTCGTTGACAAGGACTGCTGATAGATAGTGGAAGGTGGCTTGGCAGTCACCTCTGTCAGCTCTCTCAGTACCTGCAATCAAATCCCATCTGGCTCCATGGACTTGTGACAGCACAGGTGGAGTAACAGGTCTCTAACTCTTTCCTCCTGAACTGTGAGGGGTTTATATTGTTCCCCATCCTTGTCTTCCAGCTTAGGAGGCTGAATACCCTAAGGATAACTGATCTGACTTTCCTTAAAGACAGAAGGCATTGAGAACTTCAGTCTTTTCTTTGGTTCCCTACCACATCCAGTAAAGGATGGAGATGCTCCTTGGTCCTCCTCTTGCTGTAGGTATATTTGTGAAAGCATTTTTTATTATCTCTAGCATTGGCGGACAGATTAAAGTCTTGCTGGGCTTTTGCCATTTTAATTTTCTCTCTGCATACCCTAGCAACATCCTTGTACTCTTCCCAGGAGAAGGGGGGTGGGGGGCAGGGTCATATATATAGGTATGTGTGTGTGTGTGCATGTGTATGTGTGAGAGTGTGTATGAGTGTATATATTTACGAAACAAGTCATGTTCACCATCCGCTGACTGATGCCAGCCAGTTCCCAGGCAGTGGCTGTTCCCCCCAGCCTCCTAGGCAACTCCCCTTGGTTTTATAGATTTTTGCATATGATTTTGTGTGCTATGGAATGTCTCTTTGGCCAGTTTAGGTCATCTGCCCTGGTTCTGTCCCCTCCAAGCAACTTGTCCACCTCTAGCGCTATTGCTGGCAGGACAGTACAAAAAGATGGGAAAATGGAAATGTTCTTGGCTTCGTACACCACTGCTCAGCAACAACTTAAACACGGGTGTGTTATCAGCATTGTTTTTCTCTTGAAACTAAAACATAGCATCATATCAGGTACTATGAAGAAAGTCAATTCTGTCTCAGATGAAACCAGGACACTCATATTCTTTGATATTTCTCAATATTTCTCTACCAGTCTTGCTAAACAGAAGTAAAACAAAAGTTTCCTTAGCATACACTCTTCCGGTATGATTTGGCAGGGCCTGATGTTTTGTGTTTAAACTTTTTTTCTAGTTTATGAATCATTCTTTATGTTCCTGGAATAGGTGCACTCATAAGAAAGGATTTATTTTCAGCTGTACTCCCTTCTTCAGAGCAGTACACTATTATTCTCATCTAGTTAGGAAACCATCCCAAGGCCAGATGGAATAGTTTCAAGTACATGAAATGTAGATGTTGAGTTGTTTACTTATTTATTACTAGGATTTCTATCATAATTACTCACCCTTCAGGCTTGTGCAGTACAAACATATACGCTTCCATCATATCTTTTTACTTGTTTTCATCCAGTGTTCCAGGTCACTCCAGCCCTGCAACCGTTACTTATCTATGTTTAGTTCAGTCAGTTAACAATGGGACTGAAGACTTTGGTTAAGAACATGCAGATATCAAGAACTCTGCTGTTCAAACTTATTTAACAATTTTTAATCACATTTAGCATATTTTTTAAGATTAACAAGAGTAATTGCTGAATTCTGTACCTGGGACACGACAACCCAGAATATATGTACAATCTGAAGGATGAGAGACTGGAGAGCTGCCACATAAAAGAGATATGGGGGAGCTGGTTTACAACAAATTGAACATGAGGCAGCAGTGTGC
>VXAB01008574.1:0-22654 GCA_013399175.1 Odontophorus gujanensis
ATATAATATAATATAATATAACTAGTCAATTTTAAATAAATATAAAGATCTGGGTAATATTCTTGTCACTAGACAAGTGTATAAAAATATCTTCCTCTTTACTTTTCAGTTTTTTCTTTTTTATTATTATTATCAAATGAGAGACACTTTCCGAAACAGTTTTTTTACTTATTACAATAAAAACAAGCTGCATGGAGTCAGTGAATCTACTTCCTATTGCTACACCCATTTTCTTTACATTCAGTCATATAGCAGAGGGAGTCCTTAGGAATGTATTTTGCTTGTGTGGATTTTTTCTCGTAGTTGAGTTGATGGAACTAGTTAAAAAGCATGAAATTCTGCTGTATAAATTATCATTAACAATGTATTTCGTTTTTGTTTGGCAGCTGTAATTTTAATGAAATGTTCTGCTGAAATTCTGAGTTTCAGTCAAGTTTTAACAAGCTATAGCTAGGAGATTGCATTATATTTTATGTATTTGTTATTAAAATTTTTGATAAATGTTGCAGAGATTCTCCCTGTGAGCTGTTTTTCACTCTCTAGCTAATATTAAATAGTTGCCAACAGAGCTGCATTTTTTGATGGTGATTTGTCACATGGTATTATTTCTTCTCCTAGAGTGGATGAATGCAACCTTCATCAGGTTTCTTGTCTGAAGCCTCACAAGAAATACATTTCAAAATGAAAGTCTACAGTATGTATGTGCATAAAATTTTCCATAAATATGTTTTAGTACTATTTTCTTGCATGAATGTTTATGACACAGAATCATGAAGACTTCCAGCGTGGGAGAAAAGGATATGCATTTTAATACTGAGCAAAATTTAATAGAAAATATTACGCTGTTCACCCAACTGTGTATTATTTTAGTTTGCATTTATTCAGGAAAAGCTGTTTAGGAGTCCTACGAAAGCCTAGATTCCTGTGGTCAAGCCACCCAACCTAGGAAGATGGAAACACTGTTTGAGTTGGAAGAGACCTTTAAAGGCTATCTAGTCCAACTGCCCTGCAATTAGTAGGCTACTTCTATTAGTAGGCTACTTCTACATCTACAGATCAGGTAGTTCAGAGCCCCAGCCAGGGACAGGGCATCCACCACCTCTCTGGGCAACCTTGTTCCAGTGCCTCACCAGCCTTATTGTAAAAAATGTATTTCTTGTATCTAATCTAAATCTCTCCTCTTTTAGTTTGATACCATTTCCCCTTGTCTTGTCACCACAGACCCTGCTAAAGAATCTGTCCCCTTCTTTCTCATAGCCTCCTTTAGATGCTGACAGGCTGCTTACAGGTCTCACCAAAACCTTCTCTTTTCCAGGCTGAACAGCCCCAGCTCTCTCAGCCTGTGCTTGCAGTGGAGGTCTTCCATCCCTTGGATCATGTTTGTGACCCTCCTCTGGATGTGCTCTAGCCTGTCCATGTCTCTCCTGTACTGAGAACTTCACATCTGGACACAGTTCTCCAGGTGAAGTCTCACCAGCACAGAGCAGAGGAGCAGGATCACCTCCTTCAACATGCTGACCATGCTTCTACACACTGTACATAACCCACAGTGGGACTCAGAAGTATGAGGTAAGGTGTTTGGTGGTAAAATCCATGGGAAGGGACAGCAAAGAACAGTAATGTTCCCAAGCAGCTCTTCCCCAATCACATAAATATTCACATAAAGATTAAGCATCCTGGGAGCCCAAATGAAACATGCATGGTGCTCTTTGAGACTCCATCCACCCTCTCAGAACATAGTCTCAGTGAAAAATCAACACCTACCAGGATGCTTGTCCTAGGATGTGCCTGCAGTGTTGAAGAAGCAACTACCCTGGAGTCATTTCTGCTGATGGTTGCACCAGATACACCCAGAGGAGATTCCCAAGGCTGCCAGGGATCCTGAGCAATGGGAGGTTGGGAAAAGACTGCAGCATCCCTTTGCATGAGGATCTGCAGATACTTTCTAACCCTTTTCTGTGAGCTGTATCAATGCATGAACGGAACTAAACTTTCATCTGTATGTTTTGTGTAGATGGCAGTCATCGGTTAAGAGGAAGAAAGCTGGATCTGTGTGTTTTTTTGAGTTTGACTGAGGAGGGGGAGTGGGATCTTATTGAGGAGGGGGAGTGTGGATGTTATTTTAAAGCTTTTCTCCAGTAATGATGATAATGAATGACATAAGACATTCCTTAAGATTGATGATTAATCCTAATGAATATGTTGCATACATATGTTTCACAGCTGTCGTTAGGCTCCCATTTTCACCACTCTTCCCCTATGCCCACTCCCACCCGTGCCTGCAATCTGCAACCTCTTATTTCCTGTAGGTATTTCCATAGAGAAACAGACAGGTAATACATGGTAATGATCCCGGTGTCAGACCGTAAGCCATGAAACTGTCAGTTCATATCGTGTCTGACAGTCATTGACAGCTTGCTTCTTCAATTTTACTAAGATTAATATTCCTCATATGTTTTATTTATATTTACTGATCTAGATAGAGTGCATTTTTCAAGAGACATTTTTGTGTAAAAAATCCCTGCTGAAAGTAAAGTCTACATTTTCTTTAAAATTTAGATTTACATTTCGTCAATATTGCTTGTTGAATTGTTACATGTTGCTAATGTCCTGATCAGATGCAAAACATGTTGTTCATGCAGTGGTCAATACAGCTTATTCTCATAAACCCTCAGAATCATCATCTGGGGAACTCCTTCCTCCTTGGAAATATATCTCCACACAGTTAGCTGGACACAAGCAGTAGCTTCACAGAAGAGGACTACTCAGATGCATAAATTTATTCAACTGTGCAAGCATTTGAAAGATTCAATTTCTCCAAGAGTAATGCTGACACTAAAGTTATACATTACTGTGTTTAAAGGTATTCACATGAGTAAATGATTGCAAGATTAGCCTTTGAACTCTCTGGTGGAATGCTTGTACTGTTCTGCCTATGTGAACTGGTATCTAGATGCCTGAGTTGAAATAGCACCACAGTGGGATGCTGGAATTGCAGATACTTGAGCTAAAAGGATTCAAAGGAAAAAGATAGATACCGTGAGAAATCTGGGGACAACGTCTAGTTTTTTTTACTATTTTATGTAAATGATATACAAATAGAAATTAGACTATTTAACTGTTTATATGAAAAGCACGCTCTTCAAAGTAAATATATGTATATGTAAATATATATACACGTAAATAAATTAAATACAAAGACAGATGCCATATCTTAACATCTCTGCTGTGTCTGCTTAAAAAGTGCTAGCTCAATTCTCTACCTGTTAGTCAAAAATTTTTATTGGACATCTTGTCTGAGTAAAGGCTGACTTATCTGACCCAATTTAGGATAATACAGATCCTCACGATGGGTACCTTTGTATGCTTATGAATTGGAAATTTTCCACTTCAAGATTCCTTTTAACCTCTCTGATCCTTCAGATGGTATGTCTCTTAACTTCACAGATAAATTAGCCAATTCCGACCTCATCAAGCCTTGACATGACAGTGGTGTTCTATCTTTTTTCTTCCTTTCTTTCCAAATCTGCATCATCATGTTTTTTTCTCTATTGCCATGGCAATGCAGCTAAGTACATCGGGAAGTGCAACAAGCCAACTGCATGCTAAAAGTTTGAACAAAGGCAGAAATTGCAAACTAAACAGCTGGCATTGTTGATAGGGGTCCTGCCGGGATAGTGGGGTTTTTTCCCTTTTTATCTTCTGCTTTTACAAAACGACTACAGGTGAAAATGCAAACAGTGAGATGCAAGCTGACACATCAGCCTTTATAAAACAGGTACAGCTGGAAAATAAGCATCAAATAATATTACAGTAACATGAAAACATGACATTTCCTTCAGATCATGTGGAGCTTTGGTGGCTTCTAATTAAAACATGAGTGCTTTGTCACTTCTGAAATTAGCCCTGCCCTGGATGGACATCAGCAAAGAGGTTTGCTGCTCATGAAGAATTGGTGACACAACCAACCGAGGACACAGAACAAGCTGTGAATCAGTGTGGAGCTCAATCCATTCAGCCTGGTAGCACTCTCTGTATTACCATGTGTGAAATGAATAATAATTTGCCCCTCAGTGACACTTCAAGACAGTTTCTTAAAGGAGCGTTCTGTTTTGTTTTGTTTTGTTTTTCCTAATAATAATAAAGCTGTTAGACCACAGACCCCCACAATTGTTCCGAAAGAAATTACCCACTTTACCCATTGGTGTGGCAGATGAATGGGCAGTAGCTTTTTTACTTCTCTGGTTTAATTTCATTCATATTTAATTCATTAATTATATTTTGGAGGAGAAAAGGTTTGTCTTGTTTTCGGCAAAAGAAATGCTGATTGTTCTCCTAGGGATATTATGAGAATGTCAGGGAAAGGCATACATATTTTATAAAGACAGATAATAGAGTTTTCTGTGCTAAGGAAAAGTCAATGATTTTTAAAAAGAGATACCTAAAGATTTTCTGGCTAACAGCAGAAATGGGATGACAGTAATTTTGATATTAGTTAATAAATATTGACATTAGTGTTTGAATGAGTGTAATCAGGCTTTGTTTGGATATTGGAAAATCCTGATTTGTTTAGCAGTATTATTAGAAAAGCTTGCCTATTTCCACTACGACTATTATATAATCTCTGCAGAAAGCCTCAGTAACTCGTCAGGATAAATCCAGTAAGACTATACAAGAATTACCACGTGACCTCTGCATCATATTGTGATCTCATCTATTTTGCTATCTGACTTAAAAACAACACTGTGCAACAGGCTACATATTTATGGTATCCTTATACAGAATCAGCCTTTATTGCAAGAAAACTGCATCCAGCACATAGGTATTAGGATGTCCTCAGCATGCTTTACTTTGTAGTAACCCATGGAAACTTACTGTTTGGAAAAAAAATTATCCACTTGTCACCCAGATTCTTAAATGCCAACTATTACTCATGCTGGTGGCTTATTGCAGAGGCTGTCAGAAGGCCATCATTGTGTGATGCATTTTAAGTTTTCAAATGCCTTTAGTCCCAAAGTTACTTCCCTCCCACCAAAGCCAAAACTGAAAATGGGCTGCTACGTTTCTGGTGAAGGACATGCTTGGGATACCTGATATTTGATGGACTAAAAATGACATCATTCTTGTTGGAGAAGAAGATTAAAAATGACAACATTCGTGTTGTTTAGAGTTGATAATTACTGTCAGCTGAGCACACTAAGCACTGAATGATGGGAGAGGAACTGGAGTGAACCGAAACCTGTCCTTTTGGTTAGTTCATTTTTGCAACAAGCAGATTGGATTTAAGAATTGATTTTTTGTTTTGGTACCAAACATTTCTGTGAGAAAATTCCTGACCAGGGATACTGCATCCTCACAAAGTAGTCCCTGTTCAAGCAATGTATTTTTTTAGGGAGCCATGCACCCTTGTCTCTGAATGGTTCTGCTCTTTGAAAGCCTCTGATGTGTTGGCACAGCTGCCCACTGGGTAGGCAGCAAATCTGTCTGCACAGTCTTCAGTTGGATCAGTTTCCCAGTCCAGGTGAAATTATTGCAAATAAGTGGTGAGACTGGGAGAAACTGAAGGTGGCTGGTACAAGAAACACTGCCATCTTCACTTCATGGTATGTTTCCAGACTTTGACCTCTAGTTGGTCCCAGTGCTTCCTTGTCTTTCCTGTGTCTCATTTTTAAGTCTCAAACCAGCTGAAAAGCAAACCAGCAAAAAAAATGGCAAATTGTTTAAATTGGCTCAGGAAGGAGTCAGATAAGCAGCAGTGTTAATGCACTCCTGTGCATCAGTAACATGTCCCAGGGAAGGGGTAGGACTGTAGCTTGCTCCATCACTTTTAACTGCCTGGAAACTGTCCCTGTCGTGTCATGATAGAGGCTATGTATTAGGAAGAGGAGTAGCTCCTGCAGCCCAATTTTTAGTCCTGGCTGATTTTAAAACCCAATGTAAAAGAGGCTTAATGTACCCTAGGTAAAAGATCACAAAATACATTTGTGATCTTTTCTTTTATAAAAACATGTGCACACCCACACACTATAAATTCATGTGGTAAATGTGTGGATGTATAAAGTAGGGAAGAGGAAAACTATGCTATCTCTTTTAGCCTCGGTAATACCAATGTCAAGCCTGATTTTCCTCTGCCTGGGGACAGGAAGGTTGGAGGTTTTTTACTGGGACATATTATGAGCTCTTTCTCAGTTTAAGTGAAAGGGATATTTGGATTTTAAGGCAGATTTTTTTTTATCCTACATGTGATTTTAAACACTGAAGTTTAACAGCTGTTACAAGGAAGAATAAAACATACTTTTCCCACTACATCTTTTTATTCTGCCAGATGAACTGAGTTTCTTTGACGTTCTTTCTTAAAAAAAAAAAAAAAATCTGAAAAGCTAGTCAAATAAATTTATGTCAGATATAATTATGCTGATTTAAAACTACATTAAAGCAGGTCAGATTTGGCCAAATCTTTTAGTTTTCGTGACTCCATTGTTTTCTCTCTCCTTTTTTCTTCCCTCTCAACTATTTATCCCTTTCTTACACCAGATTTAGTGTCTGTCAATGGAAAGGATTGCTTTTTTGCCCCTTTGCTCCTGTTTTAAAAATAACAAGGTGGAGGGACAAAAGGGAGAAGGAATCCCCAGGGGGGCTGTTTGTTTGTTCGTTTCCCAGTCTCCCTGCAGGTTATTGGTTTTATAGGGTGTTTTTTTTTTCAGTAAGTGTGCAAATGAAAGCCCAACCATTCAGCTCCACAGAACTGCAGCACTTCCCAAAGCATCCAATTGCCCTGTCAGCTGTCCCATCTCACTTTATTAGATTTTCTTTTCTCTGTGCTGTTGGTTACAGTGAGTTTTGGTTACGGTAAATTCATCTACAATCTGATTTTCCACCCCAGGAGTACCCATTCAGGGTTTATACTGCCAGAAGACAGCGCTGACTGAGATTGAGTCTGATTTCATATTTATATCCAAAGAGCATATAAACGGGCAGGCAAACAGAAACAGGCCACTCTTGTGCAAACACTGCTGTCCTGTGATCCTGGCCGGGCTGAAGCTGGGGCCTGGGCCACTTTAAAATCAAATTGCATTGAAGTGAATCTATGAAATGTCAGCCTTTGCTGAACCTATTGGGGTTTGTGGCCCAAAGGGAAATTGTCCAAAAGATTTTGCATGGCCATAGAGGAGTTAGACAGGGTCAGAAAATACAAACAATACAAAGCAAAATCAAACAAGCAAACAAACAAAAAACCTAAGCAAAAGAATAGTGATACAAACAACAAAAAGAAGATCAAACAGAAGGGTAAATTAGGGGCTGCAGGACAAGGCAGTGGCCTAGTAGGCCTCACTTCAGCCATGCTGGTGCAGCCACTCAGTGTGGGGCAGCAGGAGCTGTCTGGGGCTGAGCCTGGGGGTCCCACTCTCAACCCCAGGGGTTCAGACTCAATTTTTCTATGTGTTTCCAATCCTGACTTCATTTTAGGCTACTAGCTGAAATAAGGAACACTGTAGTTCAGCAACAACCTCTGGGAAAAAGGAGGTGACGGGCCTTCAAACCGAAGGATGAATCCTCCTGTCACAGTCCCATCCCTATTTTTCTGCAAACATTAGTCACTAAAGCCAGGCTAAGCAAAACACCGAGCACAATCCAATTCATCTTTTTTTTTTTTTTTTTTTTAATTTCAGTGCACTGAGAATAGCTGGGAGGGGCTTGCATTTCTAGGGTGCTTCAAATGGAAAAGGGCTGCCTGCAGCTCCCCCTTTCTTACCTCCCCCAACACCCAAATTGGCCCTCTGGCATCAAGTACACTCCCTGCTTTTCAGTGATGTTCCCCCTCCTTAGTTGAATCCTAAGCTCTGCTCAGCTCTGCTCCTGAGTTAGTGAGAACTTTTCTGTCTGGCTGTGAGTTGAGCCTTTGTAAATTCTGAGCAAGCGAATCGGAAACGAAATATTAAAGTTTACTGGCTATAGCAGAGAAATCAGATCAACTGCAAATAATTTAATGTTTTTATTGCAGAAACTAGATAAATGCGAAGTCTAAATTCTCCCTAAAATGTCCAGTTAAGTGTGCTCTCAGAAGGCTTGGAAAAAATCTAAAAATAAATAAATAAATAAAAATCTCTACCTAAAAATCTATCTCCAAAGAAAACTCTCTCAAAACACAAATAAACTCTCAAATAATTTAAAACCTGTGGGTTTAACTTTAATCGAGCACAACAACCATTTTGCAAGCTGAAGACCTTCAGCAACCAGCCCAGACCATAAGCCCTGGGATGCTAAAAGCTAAAACTCAAGGACTGAGGAGTAAGTAGCCTTACTGCGTGTGTGCTGCAGCACAGGCAATACTTTATACTGGAAAAATGGCTCTACCACTCTGCCCCAGGAATCTAGAACTGTGTGCTGGCAAAGGGGCTAGAGCAGGAGCCGTAGCTTCCTTGCTGCCTCATGGAAGGCAGCTCCCTCAATCTGCAATATTCCCATTTCCTCTGGTTTGATTTGCTGAATAACTTCACAGCACTGCCGCCAGCAGCCTCCTCTCCTTCTTCCCTTGACAAAGTTTGTGTTGTTCTTGGCATTGTTTGCCCAACCAAACTGGAAGAGAGAACTGAACCCCTGGAAAGCAATGATTTATTTTTATATTTCCTATTTACTTGTCTATTTTATCATTTCTGCCTTTCTCTCCCAGGGGATCAGAATCCTTCTCCATCTTACAGCACTGTGAGGATAGTACAGTGGGAGGGACCCAGCAGAGCAAGCTGCTGTCAGGGGCAGAAATCGCAGAGGGCAGCTTGAGCAGTCTGTGGCCTATGGCAAGTCAGATCACAGTTTAGTCAATTTAGACACCCTCTCTGCCTGCAATGGCTATTAAGTATGTATTAATCGGCATGTCTGCAACCACTGCTTCCTGGCTGAACTGTCCCTAATTTATGCTGCTGTTCTGACTTCGCACAGCTGTGACTACAAGCTAGAAGGCAGTGGAAAATGAGGCACAGAATAGCAAAACATGTTATAAACAATGTTTGTGAGGTTGATTTAAATGCAGTTTATGTTTCTCAAGAGTTATTAACGATATTTTGCTTTGCTTTCTTAGAAATTAATTGTATCCAGTAGAGAACTTTTAGAAGCTGTTTGAACCAGTTTTCCCATATGCTGTAAGTGTATCCTTTCCTGTTTGTGTGTTGAAGCATGTACACAAAGATATGAGCAATCGTAACAGGACACATGAAGCCACACGTATGTGATATGCTGCATGCTCTTGCTCTTCTTACTTGTCGGGGCACTCCAGTGTGCCGGCTCTGCTTGCCTCCAAAGGAATCAGTGCAGACAACAGGCTTCATTCTGCTTTATTAGCAGTCTAAAGCACTCGAGTACTGCAGACATTAAGCCTCATGTTTTGAGGAGCACCTTTCTGTTTCATGTGCTTGGGAAAAGCTGTTCTTATGCGAGATGTATGGACAGGTGTGTGACTGGTTTAAAGAAAATAAATGTTTTTCAGAATGACTCAGTGTTCATTTTATTTTTGTATTGTTTGACTTGCATTTAACTCTCAGTGAAATCGTTTTTCTTCCAGATGCTCTAAGAAAGGTGCAAGGTTCACCAAGTCTCCCTCTAATCCAATGTCCCCTTTCCATGCTCCAGTCTCCAGTCAATAAGCACTGCCAGTCACTGCAGAGCATAGTGGACAAATGCTTCCTATTATACCATAGTTTAAGATGTATTTTCCAAATAGTATACAAAATTTTCAAAACAAATAGTGTAATTTTATATAGATAGATAGCTTTTTATTAGGATGCCACAACTGAAAATTGCCATACAATTCTTAAGACATAGTATCTCAAACACGTTATTAATCTCCTAATGAAAATGTATGAACTGCTCCATTCTTTTTTTACTTTACTTCTGTACTTTTTTTTGCTTTTTACTAAGTGCGGGTAGCAGATTGTGTGGATCTATTGTGAACAATTAAATCAGAGCTTTTTACAGCTGCATTTAATAGGGAAGGACAGGCTCCTTCCTGCTGGTTAAATTGCTTGATGCAATGCATCGCTGTATTTATTTTTGTGTGAAAGAGGGGCTTTGAAACCTTAAAAATAAACTGTGAGCTTGGCAGGGCAAAAAATACTTGGTTATAAGGCAGCCCAGTATTTACTCTGTGGTGTGTATCCGAATTTCTATTTTGATTCAGGAATTTACCCTGATAGATTAATCTGTGTTTAGTTAGAGAAGCAACTCAAGCTACCTGTTCCAACAGTGAATTTGCATTAACTAAGATGAGTAAAAGGGAAGCTGAATACCCCATTTGCACGTTAAAAGCTGATCATTAATCCTATATTTTAACTCTACAACTGTCAGGAGCTATTATTTCCCAGAGAGCCTGACAGTTCAAGGGATAAACCGGAGTGGGTCCCATTATAAGGGTCTATGAATAGACATCAGAACAGTTTGCGCATCAAACCCCAAAGGCTATTAAATGTGATACTTTAAAAATCAATTTGTAGCTAAATTAGAGTGGAGGGATGTGAATTCTGGGATAGGTGTTAGTAAAGCAGAACATGTAACATACAGAGAGTTATCTCAAATGCAGCAAGGCACATGTGAAGTCTTAAAAAATATCTGTATTATTATCCATTAAAAATGCATTGATTTTCAGCCTAGTGCTTGGAAAATTGTGCCACAGTTCCCCACGCAAACAGATCAAGCAAGGAGAGGTGCTGAAATGCTGCTTTCAAAATTACGTTTTCAAGTGACTCCAGTGCAGATCAATAAGAGAGCTGATAGTTACCAGCCTCTGAGACAAGTCAACAAATGCAATGCAAAAAAAAGAGGCCAAAGAGCTGTCTTTGCACAAAAAAAATTAGTTTCAAGCAGGACGTCCTGCTGAGTTTTATCTGAGTTCATTAGGCTTTAAGACTGAGCTCTGCTAATTCCACATGAAAACTTCCAGACATTTGCAAAACCAAATAAAATGTGAAGCTGTACTTAAGCTTGCTAAGAAGTTTAAGTTAACGCTAAAGCCTGCTTAAATGGGCTATCGAGAAACTGGGCTGTACAAGTAGCACCACACTGCACCTTTCAGCATGTCAAGAGCAAATAACGTAAGCTCTGTGCCACTCCTGTGAGGCTTTTAAGCACCGAGTTACAGTGACCCTCCAAAAAATGAATCTTAGAGGAATAACGTGTTTCTCTGTTACGTTACTTCTGTTTTTCCCCAAGAGGTCTCAAATGAAGTCAGGGAATCAGGCCCAGCATGCATAGTGACAAGTACTGACAACCTCACTGTGTCAAGAACAATTTTGTAGCTGTTATCCTCCATTTGTTTCTATAATTCCTTTCTCTTAAATGGTTTATATCCTGAAGTCCTTGAAACAGGATGTGCTTTAAAAATTATATGCCTTTCTGTGTGCTCTGAGAGTTAATCGTTTATTATTCAAAGCAGGCTACCGAAATAAGACCTCATAAAACTGAAATCATGGCTCATTTCCATAGCTGAGAGTGAAACTCGTCTCTTCCTACAGCTGGAAGAAGTGAGGGAAAAGAGGAGTTCACTGTAGAAAATCCTCTTCGGTTGTTCTGCTCGGAGCTAGCTGAGACGTAAGTGGAAACTCCTTAAAGCCCTGCTTGGCACTTCACCAATTATCCCAGATTGTAATATTCCGCATGGGATAGCTGGAAGCTCCACACCAGGGGCTGACCATAACATCTAGTCAATGATTGTCTCTGATAACTTTAGATTAGTTATTCCTGACTCTTTCTTTATACTGTCAAATGCCATTAACTATTAACCACTGCACGGTCCATCAATATTTGATTATTCTGGACTGGAGGCAAACTGTCCGTAGGCAATGTGTGCTTCCGCTTTTGTGTCCGTGCAAATGTACAAACTCACAGCACACATTAGAGCAGTCAAGTTTGTTACTGCGCTTTTTAACTCGTGCAGATGTAATACTAGGGAAAGTGTCACTGCTGAGGATGTCTGCTCACCCAGCCCCTCATAATGCATGCTTTATGGTATTGTCTTTACTTGCACAGACACATGCTAATTCTAAGTAAGTCAAAGCGCTGTTTAAGTTTCAGGCATCAGCAGCAATTCCATATTTTGCTGCCTGTAGATTTCAGTTTTAAATCCCCTGCCTTATTTACTGTACACTAGTCAGATGTGACTCTCAAAAAAGAATAATTAAATTCCTCGTGAAATTTTCCATGGTGGCCAGTTCTGTGATATCGGAATGCTTCATGCATTGATGTGCCTCCTTCTCAGCAGTTGCTGTTGGAGCTCACCCCAGCCTTTCTGCTGTGAGTTCTCACTTTAGTGAAATTTTGGCTTTGTCCCTGTAATCTATACTAGAATAATATATTCTAGCATGCAACAGTGAGGACACTGTAACTGAGGACGCAGCATATGTGGTTCAGTTGGTGCTACCAGCTGTGTGAAACCTGAGCATCCTCAGCTACAGCAGAATCTTCTCAGAATTTAGCGACTAAAATTGAACAAGTAGTGATGGAGCATGTGCAAACTGTGATTTTTCACAGGCTTGTATACAGCCAAGTGTATAACAAGAATAGCAAAAGGCAAAGCCCTCGCACAGGGAGACTCTTTGGGTTTTTCAGGCTCTGGCTTCAAATGGTTGCAATGCTAAAACAACTCCATGATCCCAAATGTGTATAGATGGGCAAAACAACCTGGTTTTTGTTCATCTCTCTCTCTCAGAAACAGCAAAATGCATTTAGCTGAAATTTTATCTAAAATTTAGGCTGATTCAGACACTCTCCTTGCAAATTACAGCAGAATGGCTAAACTCTGATAGAATGTAGCTGTCTGGCTTGTAAAGGCAGAGTGTCAAGCAGTTTTGCATTTTGGTATATACACAAATGCAAAAATCTCTTTACCCATTGTTCCATTTTACCCATTTACCCATTGTGGTAATGGATCTGTATGTGCCACGTGCTGCAAAGGTGCCTGTGTAAATACACTTGAACATCAGAAGTGTTTCCATGCTGAAGATGATTGCACATGGATAGTGTGTGTAACTGGGGATCAGCTGTGCGAGCACACCAGCTTCAGTAGGAATGGGGTGGTCGGGATAATAATCTTATTAGAGTAGAATAGATTCAGAAATCACATCCTACTTTTGTTAAATGCTGCGCTGCTGGATAATTTCTATGTTGGTTGCTTATGGCTGGAAAGGTTCTGTGTGTATCTGGCTAGCAAAAATTGTTCGATTCACTTGGGAAATTCTAAATATTCCCATTAATACATCATTCTTCTTTAGGTGCAGGTATATACAACGAGGCTTGTGTTTATAACTCACAAACTTTGTTATCTCGTTTGCAGAGATTCAGTCGTGTGGGAGGAGGCGACACAAGCAGCAGCAGTGCCCGCAGGAAAGCTGCGGTGTGCCCCACGTGCAAGAATATCTGCGCTGGCTGCGTGTGCACAAAGGGCTGCATTTGCATAAAACCAGCGCCAAGCCGGAGTGAAAACAATGGGAGAGTGTGTAGGTAGGCACCTACCCAGCACCCGGGTCTGCCTGCTGGAGAGGGTTTGGTTTCACGGCAGGAGCACAAATAAAGCATGACGCTAAATAATTAAAGCTTGGCATTGTGGGCCGAGTATTGTTAATGGGAGGGTGTTTTTTTTCGTGCATAATGAGCAAAGCCTAATTTGCAAAAATTGTAGATGTTTTACTAAGAGAAAACACAATCTCTCCAAGCATTTGCAAAACTTACATTACCCCAGGAAAAAAAAATACCAACCGACGCTGAGCCCATTGGCTTATCTGAAACCTAATACTACTGTTGTAAGGTTTGGTATAGCTCACTTCCTGTCTTTATTCTTACACAACAGGATATTTAAATTACAAAGATGATGAAGAAACTCGGCAAAATACTCCCGATATTAAAAACATTCGAGTTGATTTAGCGCTCTAATTCCTGATGAAGCGATGTGCAGAACTAATTGGCACACACAGGGTCCCTCTGAGCAGCGCTGGCTGAGCACGCTGCAGGTTTCTCAGGCAGCCAGCAGGCAGGTCCTCTCCTTGTCAGCCATCCCACAGTACTGCAGAAAGCGTGCTGCTCACCCCAACAGCAGCAGCTGCTCACCCACTGCCGCTGTCAGCTTGTTCCTCTTTCCATTGCAAACTTGGTCAGTGGGGTTTAATATCTCACCTGTCTCAAATTGCATCAACTTGGCACACAAGCGTCTCCGGATGTTACTCTTCTTTCTTTAACAACAAAATTGAATTGTATCAATCAGCGCTGAGGAATATGTATTTTTTCTTTACTGTTTATTCTGTCCATAGAATTACTGAGATTGGAAAGACCACAAAGTTCGTCTAGTTCAACCATCAGCCCATGCCTGTGACCCCTCTAGACACTTGGTGCAACATTTACCCTTTTCTGGGACACCCCCAGGGATGGTGACTCCAGCTCCTCTCTGGGCACCCTGTTGATAATCTGAAGAGGAACAAAATGTATCTTTTCACTGAGTAAAACCCTAGATATACAGCTTATTAAATCTTTTGTCTCCTCTTCAGTTTGTATTGATGGGGCCATTCCTATCTTAGAGCTCTTTACCTCAGTGAGCACTTCTCGGCTTGCACTTTGCCAGCTTGGAGTGGTAATGGAAACCAAACTAATTCACACTGGATCACCAGTAGGCCCTGGCTGTCTCTGGTATGACTTTAGGATCTTTTGTTCCATTCAAAGTATTTTTCTTCTCCTTTAGCTGTGTAGCTGCCTCTCTCTGACTGCACAGCCAACTCAAGGTACAAAGATGTTTTGGTTGAGATTGCTGCATGGATATAAACCCTCCTATGCACCGTGACAGGTAAAGTGCTAAAGCACTATCTCAAGCACAAGTGCTGTGCATGAAGCATGCCACTGTTTGCCTGGATCAAGAAAAGCCTCTGAGTATGCCCTTAAACAAATGCCAGTAGTGAGCGTAGTTCTCTAAAAGCACTGACCCATTTTACAGCTGCAAAAAGTGAGGCATTTGGCATATTCCGCCAAGTTTTATTCAGAAATTGAGTAGCTCCCAGTATGTATGGCTGCAGCCAGCATCAGGATCAGCACAGCACCTGGCTATCAAGGGCCAAGTTGAAGCTTCCCTTGAAGCCCCTTGCTAGGTCTCTGCGCTCTTCCCTCACCCAGGTCAGTGCTTCTCTCCCATCTCTTAACTACGGAGTCTAGCAAGAGGGGTCACCTGGGAGTGTTCTGAATTCAGATGAGATATTCTGCATCCACAATGGCATGTACCCAGCAATTCTCCACCCGTGCCGTAGAAACTAAGGCATGAAGGTGTGGCACAACTCAGACAATACCTAGGGAAAGGAGAACCTCCAGCACAGCATCCAATGGGCAGATGCAGTTGCCTATTGTAGTCCGTGTGATCTTCCCTCTCTTCTTCTTCATCTGCTTTTCACTGGATTCAGCTGGGCTTCTCCCTGTGCTGGAGCTGTGCAGACTGAAAAAAGAGAAAAGTCCTGCAAACACTTGGTAAAGGCTGAGCAACCACTGTCACACTGCTTGTGTGAAACTCAGCTTGGAGGAATAGTCAGTGTTCTAACCGTGGTTTGCATTACCAGTAAAAAAATGGGCTAGTGTGTGGATGAATGTAATTCATTCATGGGTTTACGGGCCCAAAGGTCAGGGAGTGGAGGACCCTGCAGTAGCTTTGATGGCTGCATTCTTCCATTCGTATCTCTGAGTGTTGAAGCTGAAGTGTAAAACTCACAGAATTTCTTATTAACTACACACCTGAGGAAGCTGCTGAAGGCACTTTATGCGAGTCCAGATAAGCGGAAACTTTAGGTTATATATGTCCACTTGCTTTTGATACAGCAGCAGAAGCACAGCAGGATTCTACGTGCGTTACGTAGCATTAGACAAACTAATGCCTTTTTCTGAGATTTTCCCACTTGGGTCTTGAAAAACCACGTTTTTCGAGAGCATGGTGGGAAACGATTAAATTAGAATGTTGCTTTCAGTCTCTTGCATGCAAATCTTAGAGGATCTTTAAATCACAAGTGAACTTTGAAGAGAATCTTACCCTTTATATGGACTAAACACATTTGGTATTCAAGGAGAAAACGCTTGGCTGAAGACCAACAAATACTTCCTTTTAAAAAATGTTCTAGGGAGCAAGTGAAAAATGAGGTCATTCACGCAAGTATCCCATTCACTGGCATTTTTTTTTTTTTTTTTAAGAACAAGATTATATCTACTACACCCGTCCTGCAGCAGAGCACTGTGGGCTCTGAGGAGAAGACTCTCAAGGGTGAAGCTCTGCTTCTAGCTGACCTCAGCTGGACCTCACAGCAGGGCCATCACAGTAGTTGGAGCCATTACAGTGGTTTAGGCTGCAAAGCAAGAGAGCATGGCCAGAGGGCTTCTCCCTTCGTTCCGCCATCCTTCTTTCCATCCCCATCTTCTCTTCGAAGAACTACAAAGGGCAAAATGTATAGATTGGTTCAATTCTACCTCAAGGAGCCTTCCAGAAGCTAAACACCAAATAGTGTACCCACCTCACTTTAATTTTGTAAAATAAACAAGCAAAAGGTTACTTCAGCTTTAGTGGTCACGCAGACAAACCACATGGAGTTGCCAGTATGCTCTTCTATACATCCTTCTCCTTGGCAGACACAAAACATTGGCTTAGACAGTACTAACAGCAGCATTCTGCAAACAATTTTGGCAGCGCTGTTACCTCGCTTATTTTGCAACGTATTATTTTTATTACACTAAATCACACTGAAGTAAACAGGATCTTGGACTCCTCAGTTGTTAGAGGGATTTGACGTGAAATGTTCTGATGCGTTAGGGGGAAATGTCTGGGGTATCACATGGCAATATACTGTGGAGTAATAAAAGCATGGCTGGGGGTCCGGCTTGTGTTACAAGAGCACCGTTGTACTGGTGATGTGAAAAGCAGATCTGCCTACTTCATTGGACTTTATTAAGCATAACTCTTTTATGATATATACGAAGTTTCTAGGAGTGAAAAGGATGCTTGCACCATTAATGTTAATGGAGTCCTCTGCATTACAACCAGAACTCAGGAATCTTCTGTGCAGCAAAGGGAATCGAATGGGTACTGGTGTACACAGTAACTGTTTCACGCGCATTGTGGCAGAGGAGCAAATGAAAGAGTAAAGAGAAGGAAAGAAAAACAAGGCATTACTCCAGGAGAACAACATTCAAAATGAAGAAGTATCTTCCAAATGCCTCATTCATCTCCATGGGAAGGGAGATAAGTAACCTGGAATCAAAGTGCTTCTTATTCCCAAACAAGCGCAGGGAACAGCTTCAGAACAGGTTTGATTCTTCTGCAAACAATTACGGTAGCAAAGGCACGGCAGCCAGCTCGCAGGGAGAGGAGTGGGAGGGGGGGGGAGGTCGTGCTGCATCAGGAGCCTTTTGTTGGCCCTCTCTGGCAGTGCTCCCTGCGCACCGGTGTTCAGCAGGGTCCTGCCACGACATGGGAAAGCCAAACGGCGCTCGCTGTCCACTAAAACATTTGCTCTGATTCAAACGGAATTTGTGTACTCACTGGACAATTGTATATTGTAGTTTAACACTCAGCCTTTTCCGCGCTCGTTTGAAAACGTCGGGGAAAAGCAAAGGGGATTACGCTGTTGGAAACGGAGAAGCAAAAGTGCACGTTTGGATCCTGAGCATGCCACATATTACTAAAATATCTTCAAATCCTCGCCACAGAAGTTTCTAAAAACTGAGCAGCCTCTAAGTAAGGCCTTTGTTGACATGAGTGCCTCGCTTGTTACCAAATGCTCCGGGTTTATTAGCTTTGGAGTTTAACAGAGGAAAAAGGCAAATGCCTCCCAACGTCTGCAGCACGCTGGCTTCCATGGCTCACTGCTGCCTTTCTACCAAAGGGAAACGAGTTCAAACTCTTCTGCAATTTCTGTTAAATGCGAGGATAGTCCCGTGCTAATCATTATTTACTTATTTATTTATCGCTAATAATCTGGAGTGTTTGCTTCCGCCTTTTGCTCTCAGGGAAAAGAATTCGCCCGGTTGATTTGTGAAGCCAAATGTGGAAAAATGAGTCGTGAGTTTCGTATGATTTATGGGTAAATTAGAAAAGTGGCCAATTTGGCTTAAAATTGTACAGGCAAGAAAAACGGTCTATCAGCAATGAAAGAAATAGTGGGAAGGTTTTGGAAGAGTTCCCACTCTCAAAATAATTTCCCCCAGAATTGTATATCTTTATTGCGACTTACCCTGATGTAAACTACTGCATCTTCAGATGTAGGCATGGATCTTTTACTCCTTTTCAAGCTATACGGTTTCAGAAATACAAGCTGCAACACACAGTTTAAGGAGCAGCGGCTCTGCAATGTCTGAACGACTCACTTTAATTTAGTATCACACGATTTGACTTTAAGAGGTGGGCAGTAGTA
The DNA here is from genome assembly GCA_013399175.1 of Odontophorus gujanensis. NCBI lineage: Eukaryota > Metazoa > Chordata > Aves > Galliformes > Odontophoridae > Odontophorus > Odontophorus gujanensis. The sequence goes on from VXAB01008574.1 coordinate 18,408, forward strand.
CACCACAAATAGGTTAAAGCCACATGTTTCTGATCTGAAGGAGAACCAGAGCGTGGAAAAACAGTTCAGGAGCTTCTGAACCTGGAGTTTTTGTCTGCCTTGTTGAAACATTGAAGAGCACCGGCAAACTTTTTCTCCAGCACGTGAACAGACCTGTGTGGATGAACTTCTGTGTAGCAAGATAAAAAAGCTGGGATTTAAACCAGAAAGGAACTCTATGTCTTTATTTACAGCTTTTTGTGCGATCGCAGCAAAGTAAATGTCTGATTGTGATTGCGTGTTACTGTTTCTTTTGCTGCTTGTCACTGCAGATCCACATCTTAGAGCTTATGGCGTATTAAGTTACAGCCAACCAACTTACTTCCTCTTCAACATGTTACTTCTACTCTGTTGCTCACGATATTGATGGCTATTTTGACCTTTGCAGCTCTCTAATTACTGAAGCCTTAAAAGAGTGCATCAGGTAAAATATTTTCTTTCTGAAGTTTCTTTTTCCTTGCGTGCCTGAGTTGAAAAAACATATGAACTGGGATTATTCAAACACTTCGAGCACTACACAGAATGGCAAGGGAAAATTTGTCAGCAAGAACAAGCAACGAGTTTGTCCCACTTTTACTACTGGGGGATGTTTTACCCAGCAGAGACAGTGCATCAATGAATTTACCATGCTGTTTTACAAATTGTTCCGAGCATTTCCATTACTGAATGGTCGGGAAACTTTTTTTTCTGTTTCTTTAATTCATGTTTGTGAAATCCCATCCGATAACGCTCTGCTTCATAGCTAGCAGCCAGTTTCTTTGGGTCTATTAAGCGGTTCGGTGTCCCAGAGGCCATGTATAGCTGCTGTGTCCCTTTGTCTGGTCCCGTCAGAGAAGCGCAGAGGCACGCCAGCGCTATCAGTTATGCTTGGAGGAACATAAGAGGATCTGGGGGAGGGGACATGAGCTCCAAAACAGCCCGTTCCTGGGTTGGGAGGAGTGCAGCACGCTAACAGCCAGGTCCCGCCTGCCAGAAAATGGGGCACTACAGTTAGTAGACAGCATGAAAAAACCCAGGCCACCAAAATATGCGCTCCCAAAGATCCCTTAAAAATATCTGTGAAAGTGGCATCCTTGTTGAATTTGTCTTCCTCGAAATTAATTTGACGCCGTGGCCTAGTTCTTTTTATTTCTGAACCTATTATGGGCCACATCTGTGGAATTCTGTATCAGCTATTATGAAAGCAGCTGCTGCCGAGATTCTTTCAGTTAACTTGAAATTAGGAACAGGTTTGTGGGTTCCCTACCTGCTGTGAAGCCGTGATATAGTTTATGGAATTACATATGGGTGAGAAAATCTGACTGCCAGGGCTGGAAAAGTTGGTGCTATATGCAGCGTTCAGCAGGAACCCAAAATAACTGCACTCACCGGGGCTGTGCGCGCTCTGCGGCATTAACTTCTGCTCTCCTCAATGTCATTGTAACAGCAGTGTTGAATAACTTGATGTAAGGAAATGTGGTTTTGAGAGGATCAAAGCACAGAAATCAGAATCAGTCTATATCCTAGCAACCGCGCTGATGGCAGGGGCAAATATGAAAGACATCAGAGTTTGAAATGTTGATTCTTCAAGAAGGTTCTCCAGATTGTTTCTGCCATTAGGAAAAGTTTGTTGTGAGCCATAAATAAGACGATGGGGACAAACCTAGGTCATCTTTTTATCGTTAAAGTAATTCCACTAACAGCAATGGGACAACTTGTACAATGAGCAAAAGGTAAAGAGGATGTGTCCTTGTGCCCCATGCCAATTGTCATCAGAAATACCCAAGTCTCTTCTTGTGATGACGTGCTAATAACTCTTCAGATCCAGAAACAGGTGCAGCTCTTCCAGTGGAAAACTGTTTTTCAGTCCGTTTGCTGAGTTAATGCGTGACTAAACCAGTGGGGCAAAAGAGCTTGCCTCTATGGCATGCAGACACAGAGCACATCAGCGTGCATACCTGCATTCCTGCAGGACCAGCCTCGCACCAGGGCACAGGGAAAGCAGAGATACTTGGTTTCGACCAAGCAGACTTTGAAAGCAAAACCTCTGGTTTAGATTAGAAAATACATATATTGCTTTGTTGGCAGAACCTGGGAACTGTAGATGGTCTCAGTGTTCTTTTCCAACCTTAGTGACTCTATGGTTCTGTGACAGCTGAAAGGTAAATATGAAAGGAGACACCAAGGACAGTGCTGGTCTGAGTCCTAAGAAGGTAGAACAGAATCCTTAAGAGCCCCAAGAGCCCCAAGCCACCCTGGATTGGCATGACGTAGGTACGTCCTCCACACTTCAGAGAGAACCGTGATAATAACAGCTATTCGTCAGCACAAAAAGCGAGCAACTGCAAGCAAGCACACAGCAAAAGCTGAAGCTGAGGCTGGAGCTGACTCCTCCAGTTACACTTCACTGCAAGTAACTGTGCATATGACACACACACACACACACACGCACACGCACACGTATAAAATGTAATCTAAACTTGGCTTGTTTGCCTGCCTTGAAGTATTTATACATGCTTTCAACTTTGCTTTTAGAGACACGGCCTTTTTTCTTTTCCCCCTGCTCTTCTATCATGGTGTTTCCCAGGAACCTTCCTTATCTCAGCCTCCACCGCTCACTCCTCAGGCTAAGTTATGCAGACAAGTCATTGCACAGATTTTCATCAAAATGCCATTTTCTTTAACTTGAGCAAGCCCAAGTCCCAAACGTCAAACAAATAATTTATTGGACTATTGCAAAAGTAAATAAATGCTTTCCTGCTCCGTGTATTTCATTAGCCAGAATTATTATACATAGGAGTCTATAAATAGCAAAACACGGATTGAGCCATTAATATCGCTGACATTTTCCTGCAAAATACTGTAATTTAAGGGATTTCAAACAGGAGGACATCTCCTGGAAGATTTCTGGCAAAGATAAAGTGGGTAAACAGTGTCTGCAAAGAGATTCATCAGCCGAGGTGCGTGTGCTTTAGGAACGGGTTGGAAATGAGGAATCCACCACCTGAAATTTCAGATGGCACTGAGCATGCAGTGCAAAAATAACCCCAAACCCAATGTTTTGCATATCTTTTAGGGATATGAATCCCTACCCTGATCCAGGTTCGGGATCGGCATGTGAGAAAATCTCCTACTTAAAACTACACAGACGGAGGAACTCCGCTGGCGACTTTCATGACATTAATGTACCGCTGCATTGTTTGAAGGTTTCCACGCCTTTTGCATTTTTAATTGCCTTGGCACTAAGGAGAAACACCCCCCGCACTGGGCTTCAGCCCACAGCCTCAGCACCTCACTTCTGTGGGAACAAGGGGCACGATGCTGGGCCTATGGGGGCAGCGTGGAAAATACAAAGTGATGCAGGGACTTCGCTGAGCCATACTGCACTGTGCCGAGTGTATTTACTGCCTGAGGAGGAGAATCGACATGGAGAAAAGCGGAAGGTCACTGAAACAGCATTTTTATGTAGTTTGGAAGTCCCACGCACCTTTCGTTGCTCGAACTTGTCAATGTTCACCATATGGAAATTATTAACTTAATACTCGTGTTCTAAATACTGCCCAGGAATGCTTTCTTAGAATGGGATTTTTATTCTTTGTGTCAAGAAATGTCAAACTGATGCACAAACTTTGACTGGGGAACGTGGGGAACCGGGAGGAGCTCCTCATTGGTACACCCCATGTGTGTCCGGAGTAACCCAGTGCAGGACGTGGCACTGACACCACACGCTGGGGAGATGCTGCTGTGTAGGGAACAGAAGGCGGACGTTCTGGATACCACTGGGGCACTGAGGCACAGTGTGTTTTCCCAAGCGTGCCCTCTCTGCCCGCACATCCCGGCGTTTTATCTCTGATTTAGAACAAAATTTGCCTGTCCCGAATCCATCCCACTCGGGCATTCATGCTGAAAGCAGCAACAATTGTCACTGACCTTTAACACGCCTGCTATTCAAATTAGTGCAGATCATTAATCACACATAGCTTACATTTTATGATTCGTGTATCCTTCATTACCAACTTTCCCCCTCGCTCGCTCCCGCCCCTTTCCTTTATCCCAAGGCTGCTGGCAGCCAGCCCGACCCCCCCGCGCCCCTCCGCCCTTGCGCTGCTCCATGGCGAGCGGTGCCCGAGCACTCCGCGGGACGGGGCCTTGGGGTGCGGGGGGGCACCCCGAGCTCCTGCCGAGCGCTCCGTGCCCCCGCGATTGCGAGACAAAGAAAGGGGAAAAAA
>VXAB01008577.1:0-14343 GCA_013399175.1 Odontophorus gujanensis
AATAATAATAATAATAAATGGAGTAATTTTATATCCTTTGAGCTAACCACACTGCACTACACTTCCTCATTTTAATCTAATGCCATTCCATCTCTTCTTTCTTTTGTCCTGGCAGAGTCAATTACAACCACAGTTCCAGCTACGTGGAGTTGTAACACTAGGGAAACTGTTAACACCTAGATGCTCTGGCATAAGATCACAGTAAACAGCTTATTAAGATTCAGCCACCAACTCTGATAAGTAACATGCAGCAAAGGTCTGGGATTTACTTCCAACTCATTTAATTACAGAAATCAATGAATTCATGGAGTCAAGCCATGAAAAGGAAAATGAACCTGACCTGAACAATGTTTCATTTGAGATCTCAAGATACTGTGAGCCTTACTGTACCAAGAATCTATTAAAATTTGAGAGTCCGAACAAATGAAATGATAACAAAATTATACAGATTTATACATTATTATACATTATTTGCATTGATGTCAAATTACATACAGTATTTTGCAAATAATTTGGCAGCAATAAAATTTGTAAGAAGGGACTAAGATGCTCTGGTACAAAGTTCTTACAAACTTATACACAACTGAAAACCCAATTGATTGTAATGAAGAAAGGAACTTTTTTATGTTTGCTTAGCTACCTGAGCACCATCTTGCATCTAACGACTATGAAAATCAATCAAAACATCTCATTTGGCATCACTACACCAACAATTCAGTTCAACCTGTTTTGTTGACATTTTTGCTGTGTCATATTACACGCAGGGTGTTTAATCTCATACAAAATACCTATAATCTGTACATATGATGTATATTTAATGTGTAATTGAATGAAAACCTATGAAAGTACCCTTAGAGTACTCAAACTTGAAACTGCTGAAAGTTTGAACATCTATGAACTATACTTTAGTATTTGTTGGACCTTGTTGTACATGGCTCTACTTCCCTGCCTCCTCTTGTGAAAGCATAGCATTTATCACATGGTTTCAGAACTTATTCATTGAACTTTAATATGTCATATGCCTTGTTTTCCTGCTATCCTATTACTATGTGATGTTAACTACAAAACCAAACACTAAACAGAGCTTTGGAGACAGCAAGCCCTCAGGAAAACAAAATAAGAACAAAAGAAAACATGGGTAGGTATAACAGAACATAAAGCTGTAATCAGCACAAAATAGAGATTAAAATTAACCACACTTAAAAATGCCAACAGAAGTCCAAAGTAAGGCTAATCAAAAATAATCTATCATGCAAATGTAGCATTAATTGCTGAGTACGTGCATTTGAATCTGAGGAGAAGAAAAAAATGTGTAACAGCTTCTGATGCCATACTGAACATCTGAGAGATTTAGGATACTCATTTTTATTTATTTTGGAATCTTCTTGCCTCTCTGAAGAGCATCCTTACTCCATAGAAATGAAAAACTCAAATGCTTTGGTTGAGGTTAATATTTTTGGGTTAGAAAGTCTTAAAAATATCTAGTAATTGAAATAGCCACTGAGCTCTGTAGTAAGGAATGAAAATGTGAGGGCAGTAGTGGAAAGAAGGTGATGTGCAAGAAATGAAGAAATCAGAAAGATAATGATTAAAAGAAGGATTATCTATAATAAAAAGTTAAATTAATGAGCTGGATAAAGAATAAAATAAGACAAAAACTTTCCTTTTTAGGAGGGTAAGGATTATGCCTCCAAGCAACAGTGTTTTAATCAATTCACTATTGCATAGAGCAGAAAAAAAAAAAAGTTTATTATTTTGATGAATGGAAAATCCTTAATGGTAAAACTATCTTCATGAAAGAAACCCCTTCATCTTGTGTATTTGTGTGTTTGTTGTTGTAGAGCTTGAAGAGAACTTCATCAATAAAAAAGATATTAATTTCCTTTTCTAATGTGTTATTAACATATAACTGTGAGGCACTGTGATCTCTATACGTCACAAGTAAATAAGACCATTACACTCATCTTCTGAAACTTGGGAATTACTGATTTTACTCTAAATAGTTCATGACTAAGGAAGGGTTAAATGTTTCTTATCTTCATTTCCAAAACAGTTCAAAAATTAAGATAGGACTGGTTTGTTTTCTGTCAGTCTGCAGCTCAGCACACAGTAAATGGAATCATCAAATGTAACAGCTGTGGGCAAACTGGCATGTAATTCTCAGGAGGATGAAACACACTAGAGAAATGCATATCTGAGGCATCATAAGAAGAAATAAGAAGTTGTGATGAATTCGAACAGAGAATCCATTACTGTGATTCAGAAGTCTTTTACAGGGAGTGCAGAAAAAGAAATTCTGCACTTACTACCAACATTTCTAATGGAAATACCAACAAGACTGCTGTTGTTTTGCAGTGGCTGGAAGGATGTAGCTCCAGATGAAGACTCTGACTAGCATTTTGGTAGTATGCAAGAAGAAAGTAAGACAAACACTAGACAACAAAGGCATCACTTTAAGCTTTGCAGGTATGACACAGGATGTATAAAAGTCATGAAGTGTCAAATAGAAGCTCTGTGGGATATTCTGGTACTATGTATGTTAACTGACTTTCAGATTGCAGTCATTTAGTATAGAGGGATCTGACCCCCTATTCCCATTCAAGCACCTCTATTTGTTCTATTTATTCTGGAGAATCATACTACTCAAGTATTCATTTTCTGTGAATAATCATTAAGGGATGACAAAAATACTACTCTGAAACATTAAACAGTGAGGTCTGAAATGGAAATCTGGCAGCTGCCCTGGCTTCTGAGACATGAATTGTGAAGCCAGGTCTTCTCTTGCATGTTCTGCATTTAAATTCTTATTATAGACTACTGGAAAATAATAAAAACAAATTTGTTTTCTAAAAATTGCATGAGCATAACCATCCAGAATACAACTCTTGTCATGCTTTATTCTTCAAGTCCTGTCTCTACTGATTCTGTTTATCAAATAGTCAAATGGAAAACATTTCCATAGAAGTGTTTCAAGTCTTTCATATTCAACAAAACTCGAGCAATGGTGGTAGAGGAAATTCCTGAGAACAAGCATGGTAAGTCTGTTTATTGATGACACCAAGTTGTGGGGTGCAGTTAACACCTTGTGGGATGAGATGCTATCCAGAGGGACCTAGACATGCTTGAGCAGTGGGAAAACCCAGGAGAACCTCATGAACTTCAATAAATAAGTACAAGATCTTGCATTTTACGCAAGGCAATCTCTACCAATACAAACTGGGTGATGAAGGGATTGAGCATAACCCTGTCAAAAAAGACCTGGGAGTATTGTGGATGAACAGCAGGACTAGAGCCAACAATGTGCCCTTGCAACCACAGAAGCCAACTGTTTTTTGGGCTGCATCAGAAGAAATGTGGCCAGAAGGTAAAGAAATGGGATCCTTCCCCTCTACTCTGCCGTGGTAAAGCCTGAAGTACTGTGTCCAGGTATGGCATCCTCAGTACAGGAGAGTCACAGAGTTTTGGAGCATGTCAAAGAAGAGTGTTATAAAATGTGACCCAAGGGATGGAACAGCTCTCCTACAAGGACTTGTTGATAGAGATGGGGCTGTCAGCCTGAAGCAGAGAAGGCTGCTAGGTGACCTGACAGTAGCCTTTCAGTATCTAAAAAGGGGAGTTAGGGGAAATAAGGGAACAGACTCTTTAGCAGGTTCTGTTGTGATAGAACAAGGGGAAATGGTTTCAAGCTTGAAGAGGGTAGATTTAATTTATATACAAAAAAAAAAATAAAAGACTTTTAGAGTAGGCATGGTGGGGTTCTGGAACAGGTTACCCAGAGATGTGTTGATGTCCCATCCCTGGAGACTTTCAAGATGAGGCTGAATCAGGCCCTGAGCAATCTGATCTATCTGTGGATGTCTCTGTTCATGTCAGGGGAGATAGATTAGGTGACCTTTAAAGGTCTCTTCCAACACTAAGGATTTCATGATTCTATGAATTTTTTAGTTCATAAGTGAGAAATATTCCACATGTAAGACCTACACAGGTGAGTCAGCAAAAAGCTTAATACTATGTCTCTCTCTCTAGGAAGAAAGAAGGATCTCTGCACTCATTTGGACAAACAAATGTGAAGTCTTCTCTTAAGAGAAAGGCATTTTCTTGATTTACATTTGTGATAGTGCATAAACAAGGTGTTTGTATGTCCACATCTGAAGGAAAAGACTGCCTTTTCCCAGAGATGTGCCTGGACAAGATAAATAAAAACTGGATGATCTAGGTCCAAAGTCTCTCAGGACTCTTTCCCTTCACTGTTCCCTTGAGGATACAACTAATTACGGAACACATTCATACAAAATCTTTGGCTAATTCTTTTACAAGATTTTTCAGTCCACAAAAATTTACCTGTCTGAAAAAATAAGAGGGTCTGTTTAAAAGATGATAAAAATGTAATCTGGATGCAGTCGTGTTTCTTATTAGGAAAATGCAGTGAGAATAGATTCAGATTCTGCCAGGTGACAGTAGCCAATAGAGAGTGTAGATAAATATGCTTTCAGTGCTCAGGCCTCCATATATCAGACTTATATTTTGTGCTCAATGGTGGTTTCTCACAGAAGCACAACTAGCAGAGCTAGAGGTATTTTCAGGATTCAGGTACAACTGTACCTAAATGATTTCTGACAGATTCATTGAAGTCATTTTCTAATGTCTATAGTAATGGAGGATCTATAGTCTCTGTGTGATATATTGCCATCCTTAACAATCTCTACAGATATGATTTTTTCTGTAACTTCCAGCCTAATTCTTCTTTACTACAGTCTATGCCTGTTATTGCTTTCCCTAACACCAGTGGAAGTGAAAAACACTTAATTCATTTTTATCCTGCTATCATTTCTTGTTTGAAGAAACCTAGGTATTACCTCACTTTTCCCTCCTCTAGACTAAATGAATTCCGTCAAGCTGAATATTCAAGACATGAGTTGCTATTTTCAAAGTGCTCATGTATCAGGATGCAGGAAACCTGAAAGGCTGTCTAAACCCTTTGGTAAGTAAGGACCCTACTCTGCTGCCATAGGGAATGGCTAAGGTGAAGGAAAAAAAGGAGAGCTGAATGAACCTGAGGTATTTTCTGAATCAGTTCAGAACTAAGTTGCACGTCTTTTTGAAAGATTTAAACAGATACTGTGGCCTAGCCAACCCCATGAGCATGGAGAATATGAGAAGGGGAGTCAAAGTGCTGCAGTAATCTTTGTAGAATGTTTGGAAAGTCGGTCTTGACAAAAAGTATCATTGTTTCTGTCAAGTCTGTCCGGGAAGTAAAGGGACAAGTATTGGTGTGCATCATGGAACCTTCATCTTCCATCCAGAGAACATGAGGGTCCACCTGTAAAAGCTCCCTTGACTTACATAAGTAATAAGAAGATAAGATGTAATAAATGAACTAGCATAATACTAAGTTGATATGTTGTTTCAACAGCAGTCTGAGTACCAAGAGGAGTACAACTCCACAGGCAAGTTGCAAGAGACTTTGCCACTCGTCTCTCTCCTCTTTGTTCCAAGTGCAAAAGATTTTTTTTCTTTTTCTATTTTTTTTTAATTTTTTATTTTTTATGTCTTGTCTAATATAGACACATGGCACTGGGCATACTTGAAGAAAAGAAAATCCACAGGCAGTCTTTCCCTCCTGTGGAGAGAGAGTTGTACTTGACAGACGCTAATTATATCACTTAGAGTTGTACTAGAAGGTGCTCAGATAATGAAGAGATGGTAATGGGTATATAAATATAGTAGGTCTTAGATCTCATTATGCAGTAACTCTGGATTTGAATAAAACCTAGACTGACTGTCAATTATGCTGTTGTAACTGAGTGGTGTGAAAAGGGGAGAAAGTGATAGTGTTTCCTTCCCAAGTCTAATCTTTACAAGAATTCTTCCAGATAGATAATTCTGATAGATTTACAGAGAATTTATCTTAATTCTACCCTTCCTTCCTCCTGCTTCTAAACTCAGCACCTGAATACTTTTCCAGGAATATTCAACATCATGACTAAGCATCTGTCAGGTCCTTGCTCTCACCTCTTCCTCAGGGTAGAAATTAAGAGTGTGTATATAAGCAGAAGCAGATGGCACAGTAAGTAAATTATGCATATACGGATGTGGTGGATGCAGTAATACCGTTTAAATACCAAATCCCCCCTAGCTTTACTTCAAAAAGCAGCTGGGCGGCTGAAAGTTGTGAAAATTTTGGGGATAGAAACCTGTGAAGGAGAGAAGACAGAGGTCAGTCCAAAATGATACGGAGAAAGGAATGATGATTTAGGGCTACAATTAGAAGGCATCATTGGATTAAATATCCAATCTGCAAGTATGGAATTGATTAGGTGCTGTTTGAAGGACTTTTTTGTTGTTAAAAATATTGTGGCATAGTTTACTTGTGTTTGTAGAGTTATTATGTAAAACTTGACAGCAAAAGACTGACAAACGTGTCCAAAGTAACAGTCAAAGAGGAAAGGAAGTCCAGATGGGGAATGCTAAGCTATGGCTAAAAAACAGTGGGAATTGAAAGGAGGGGAGGTGTGGCTCATTTTGCAATATGCACACTATATTTTTCTTTTTATCATATTTTATGGAAGTATGGACTTGTTTTAGTACTTCAGAGTCCACAAACTTAGCTGTCATTAACACTGAAAAGCATACATTTCTGAAGATTGGATGTCAGAAGTATAAGCATGAATGGATATGGGAGCACAATGTGAGTGAACGACCAGAGCCTGGTCAATCTGGTCCTTAGAGTGGTAGTGAACAGATCTCTAGGATCTGACAGCTTCAAGTGAAACTTCCTATAGGAGAAAGAAAATAGCTAGCAGACCTCAAAGTTGTTTTTCCATCATAAGAAGACCTTTCATGATTATTGTATTTCATGAAGGCAGTAAGTAGGTCATTGTATCTCATGTAATTTCCTCCTGTATTTTTTATTTTTTCCTTCCTTCAAGACAGCATATTTCCTTATATATTTGATTACCTGCTTGCAAATGATCTGAATAGACTCAATAGCTAGACTGAGGCCAGTGGGATGAAGTTCAGCAAACCAAGTGCCAAGTCCTACACTTTGACCACAACAACCTCAGGCAACATTATAGGCTTGGGGTAAAGTGCTTGGAAGAGTGTGTGAAAGAAACTGACCTGGCTGTGTTAGTCGATGCTCAGGTGAATATGAGCCACCACTGTGCCCAGGTGGTCAATAGCATCCTGGCTTGTATCAAAAATAGTGTTGCTAGCAGGAGCAGAGAAACGTTCAACCCTCTGTACTCAGCCCTGGTGAGACTGCACTTCAAATACTGTGTTCAGTTTTGGGCCAAGAGAAGTGGTGAGGTGGGAGTCAGCCTCTTTTCCCATGTAACTAACAATACGAGTAGAGGGAATGGCCTCAAACCGTGCTAGGGGAGATTCAGATTGGACGTTGGGAAATATTTATTCTCTGAGGGAATGGTCAAGTTCTGGAATAAGCTGGCCAGGAAGATGGTGGGGACACTGACCCTAGAGATGTTCAAGAAACATTTCAATATTGTACTGAGGAACATGGTTTAGTGAGGAAACATGAGCAGATTCATTGGAGGCTCAAGATAATATTTATTAATAAACCATAAAAATAGTGAAACCTGACTGTTCTTGGTTACCAATCAAAGCCTACCAGAAGCTAACAAACACAATTATCTAGTTGATTTCCAAGATTGCTGGGAGATGTTTGCGCTCGCACTCAACATCAGGCACCCCCTCTCTACAGTTCATTGTATTCCGTCCACCATGAACTGCACAGAGCAGTATTTTCTCTTCACCTCAGATTTGTTTTCTTCTTTGTAAGTGTTTGAAACACTACACTTCCCTTATGGTGTTCCAAAATTCACATGCAGCTTGACACACTGTGGAAGATAATAAAAAATAAGGACAAGATTTCAATTGCTCTGAAAGGACTTCCTCCTATTTATTTCCAATGAAAATGCAACAGATACACAAGGACTACAATAACGCTCTTTGATAGATCAAGTTCTCAACTGTAAAACACTACTTTTCAATGTAGTCATCAGCATTAGCTGTGCATTTTCACCAGTTATGAACAGGAGCCTGCATATTGTGCTTGTTAAAACCAGTACCAGAGGAGGTTACCTAACGTCATTGTCACCACAGCCGAAACACACCACCCAACACCTGACTGTGTTCACCTTTCCTTCACAAACTTTCAGTAAGCACCAATGAATGTCAGTGGGTATAATTTTTTCCACATGGAGCAACTCAGTGACTCCTATTCACCTGATACATGCTTCCATGTCACGTGCCATTTTTGTCACACTATCTCCCTGCTGCCATATGCCACGCAGCAACAAAATGTAGTTGAATGTTAAAGGAAAGGTTCAAATTCTACTATGATACCACCAACATCTGCGCCTGACATCATGATAATAAATTAGCAATCATTATTTTCATATGTTTATATACACATATATGCATATACATATATGTTCAGTTGGGGTTTTTCTGTTATTTGAGTTTGAACAAAAAGGTGGGCCAGAACTAGGGTTCTGTACTTCTCAAGTGATAAATGTCACTTTTCTGTTTCCCACTCTTCAGGAAAAACAGTGGAAACAAGTGTGGGAGACTCAGGGGAGGCAAGGGAACAGAGTAAGAAATTTCAAGACAATATTAACAACTGCAGAAAGAGAATAAAAAAGATGGTTTAAAAAGATTTGAATTAGAATAAAGGAAAACTTATGCACTTGGGGAATATTAATGCTCAGCAAACATACAAAGGAGAGAAGTGCAGCCATAACAAAGGTTCTGGAATTAAGTATGAAAATACACAGAAACTCAAGTCAAATTTAGTGTGAACATGAAGATACAATTTACATTTGTTCACATATAAATGTTTCTGGCAGAACAAAAGTTTTTGAAATATTTTTCCCACTTTGCAAATAATTACAAAACCCATGAGTGTACAGAATTTAGCACACAATGCTAGGAACTCATATTTATTCCATTATGTTTTACTCTCCTATTTTCCACAGCCTATTTTTCTAGATTTGTTGTTCCAAAGGGGTCAAATTCTTCAAGGGATTGAGGCATACTCCTGTTTTTATGAGTTCAATGAAAAATTAAGCAGTAATAATATCCATAAAATCCACCCGTATGGCTGGAGATTGTAGGTAAATCAAGCATTCATAAAAGATATGTCATATCCCAACTCTTTTCATCTAGGGTTTAAATCTCTTTCTGCTTGTGCAAAGACAGTGGTGACCGCTATCTCTGAAACGTGTCAAATTAAACACATATGTTCCTGCTTGAAAATAACAGTGCAGGCAAAACAGGAGTAAGTTGAAGACAAATTTGAGTTTTATTGTGCCCTCTCTAAGACAACCTTGCAGTGGGAACCCTGCAGAATCTTTAAGGAAAGAAGGAAATACAACAAGATCTGATAACCGCAAATAGATGTTGTAAAAGCCGTGGCTCAGCGAGACATTGAAGTATATGTTCAATTCCCATGTGACTGTCCAAGAGTGAGAAATACGGGGGATTTTTTTATTTTAAATAAAAGTGTATGCTTCACAGATTAGCAAATAGGCAAATATCTAAATATCTTGCTGAACCAGAGCCAAACCTTAGGCTGAATGTTACAATCTCTCATTTTAAAACTGACCTTAGAAAATGCATTATTTTTACTTATTATTATTATATATTACATATAATCATTGCTGATTATATCTTTTCCCCATGTCACTATACATTATCTCTTATACCCCATAGGTCTCTATAGCTTTTTCTCCTCTCATAGAAGTCACCCTTACTGCAGGTCTGCTCCACAAGGTGACAAAATATAATAAGACACACTCTTGCATTTCAGTCCTACAGTTCACCTTAAATAAATAAGAATAATAACAAAAAATAAATAAAATCTAAACTATATTTGATTCTCCCATCAGTGGAGACTTAAAACACAGGAGAAACAAGGACTGCTCCGAACACTTTTTATGTGCTTGCTGTTGCCGGGGAAACCTTTCCCCTCGTATCCCAGTGCTGAACATATCTTGACAACTAGCATTCAGATTCTCAGAAAATTAAGACTGTATCATGCTATCATGGTATGGAGAAACTATTAGGAAATGAGGACAGCGTGCTTAAAATAATTGAACCAACTTCTAAAAAAATAAAAAATAAAACATTTTTCTGTGATTAAAGTATTCTGCATTTTTATTCTTTTTAGGACTCAGATACAGGTCACATGAAAATATGCTAAGGTGTGGGAATAGATCCTGGTTCATGGTGAATATGCAGAAGAAGCAGCTGATACTTAATAGCTATTTTCTTCACTATAACACAAAATTAGTTGTGAGTTATGTAGACAACAAACAGTGGTTTCTTGTGTCATACCATAATAAATGTGATGAAGATATACAGTTTTTATCTGTGGGTAAACATATTAGGACAAATTTATCCCTGATGTGACTCTATTGATTTTGCTAGATCGTCCAGGGACAAATTTACCATGGTGTTTCATGCCAAGACCTTTGATGATCTAGAAGTTATTTATGAAGTACAGAGCAAACAAAGCTTTCCTGAGGGACCCTGACACATGACCAAATATCAAATGAAAATCCCATATTCTCTGTTCACACAGGCTGCAACTCTTTTTTTTTTTTTTTATATATTGTGTTTTAAATAACTGTGGTAACTTCAGTGTAATGGAACATTGTTTTAAGAAAAATAACAGTCTGAAGAAAGAAAGATTTCTCCTTGGTCAAGTTGGATGTGGTCAGAGATCATCAAAGCAAACTTGGCATACACAAATCTATGTGCCTCAATGGGATGCACTCAAAAGCGCTGAGGGAGCTGGAAGAAGTGATTGTCAAATGACTTTATCATCTATGAAAGGTCATGGAGAATGGGAGAGGTTCCTGAAAACTGAAGGAGAGTCAGTGTCACACCAGTCTTCAAAAAGGTCTAAAAGGAGGGAAATAACAGGTCCTCATCTCCATACCTGGGAAGGTGATGGAATAATTTCTGAATGTCATCTCCAACAAAATGAAAGAGAGAAGGTTATCAAAAGTTGTCAACATGGATTCATCAATCTGGAAACTTTCTATATTGTCATGACTGCCTCTGTGGATGAGGGGAGAGAAGTGGATGTCATGTATCTTGATTTCACCAAGGCTTTTGACACTGCTTCCCTAACATCCTTGGAGACAAGTTTAGGAAGTGTGAGATAGATAAATGGACTATGCAGTGGATTTAGAACCAAATGGCAGAGCTCAGAGGGCTGTGATCAGTGGTACAGAGTCTAGTTGGAGGTGTGTAGCTAGTAGTATTCCCCTGGGTTGGTACTGGTTACAGTTTTGTTTAACATATTTACAAATGAACTGGATGAAGTAATGGAGTATACACTCACAAGTTTACTTATCATTCAAAGCTAAGAGAAGCTGTGAGAAACAGCTGGCACACAGGAAGGCTGTGCTGCCATTCAGCAAGTCACTCTGTGGAGAAGGATCCTTTGAGATTCATCAAGGGCAAATGCAGAGTCCTGTTTCTGAGGAGGAATAACTGTGTGCATCACTACAGGTTAAGGGTTGGCTTGCTGGGAAGGAGTTCTACAGTCAAGGAAATACGTGTCCTGGTAGAAAACAGGTTGGCTGTGAACCAGCAGTGTTCTCTTGTGGGCAAGAAGTCTAGTAGTATCCTGGTGTGCATCAAGAAGAGCATTGTCTTCAGATCAAGAGATGCAATCCTCCCTTTCTACCCTAGCCTGATGAGGCAATGTCTAGAGCGCTGTATCTACTGCTGGGCTTCATAGTACAAGAGAGACAAGAAACCTCTAGTGAGAATCCAGCAAAGGGATACATTAAGGTTGTGGATCATCCTCCATCTGTGATAAGACTGAGACTTGAGACTCCTCAGACTAGAGATGAGAAGAAAAAATATTATCAATGCTTATAAATATCAAAAAGATGGTTGTCAGGTGGATGGAGCCAGGCTATTTTCAGTGGTGTTCAGCCACAGGACAAGGTCATTAACTGGAACACAGAATGTTCCACCTGAACATGAGGAAAAACATCTTTGCTGCAAGGATGACAGGGCACTGGAACAGGTTGCCCAAAGATGATGAGGAATGTTCATCTCTGATGATATTGAAAACATTCCTTGGCACCCTCCTGTTCAACCTATTCTAGAGAACTTGCTTTAGTAAGGGGATTGAATTAGAAGACAAATATATTTTTCCAATATTTCCTTGTTGTCCTCGATGTCATCTACTATATAAAAAATATGGAAAAATGCTGTTCCATATTATCCTACCTTTCAAAAATTACGTCCATACACTCGCTAGATAGGAAAATTTGAAGTGAAGTATCAGAAGACACTAAGGAAATAAGCAATTGGACAATTCTAGGATCTGAGCATGTTGTTCTCTTCTGAAAATAACATTTTTCTCATCAGTACTTGGAAAAAAAAGGTTCTGCCTAGTAACAGATAAAGGAATGCTGTTATTTCCTTTCAGATGATCAACACTAAAAACAAGGATAAAAACTCTCCTCTTCCTCTCTTCCACAGAGTGGAAATCACAGGAGCAACTTTTTGAAAACTTAGTCATCTATGTAAATTATTTGTAAACATAGCCTTCAAGATAAGAAGCATAGATAAAATCCTTTAAGATAAAATGAAGGAACACGTGAAACAATCTGGACATCACAGTATTGTAGGGGTTAGAAAGGACCTCTAGAGATCATCTAGTCTAACGCAGCTCCCTTGACCAGGTTGCACAGGTAGGCGTCCAGGCAGATCTTGAATGTCTCCAGAGAAGGATACTCCACAACCTCAGCCTGTACCAGTGCTTCATCACCTTTACTATGACAAAGTTCCTACACATATTTGTGCAGAACTTCCTATCGTTCAGATTGTGGCCATCTCCCCTCGTCCTATCACCACACACTGGTGAGAAGAGTCCTTTGCCTCCCTCTCCTTAGATATTTATAAACATGTATCACATCCCCTCTGAGTCTTCTTTTTTCAGTGCTGAACAGCCCCTGGTCTCTCAGCCTTTCCTCATAAGGGAGGTGTTCCACACCCTTTATCATATTTGTAGCCCTCAGCTGAACTCTTTTGAGGAGATCCCTGTTTTTTTTGTACCGGGGAGCCCAGAACTGGACACAATACTCCAGGTGAGGCCTCAGCAGGGCAGAGTGGAGGGAGAGGATCAACTTCCTCAACCTGCTGACCATACTGTTTATAATGCACCCCAGGATTACACTGGCCTTCTTGGCCACCAGGGCACACTGCTCATGGCCAGCCTGTCATCCACCAGGACACCCAGGTCCCTCTCCTCGAAACTCCTCTCCAGCAGCTCATCCTCCAACATGTACAGGTGGATGCAGTTATTCCTCCCTAGGAGCAAGACTCTACACTTGCTTTTGTTAAACCTCATCTGGTTCCT
The DNA here is from genome assembly GCA_013399175.1 of Odontophorus gujanensis. Taxonomy (NCBI): domain Eukaryota; kingdom Metazoa; phylum Chordata; class Aves; order Galliformes; family Odontophoridae; genus Odontophorus; species Odontophorus gujanensis. The sequence continues at coordinate 13,409 of VXAB01008577.1, forward strand.
TTCTGCCCAACTCTCAGCCTGTCCAGACCTCACTGAATGGCAGCACAGCCTTCCAGTGTGTCAGCCATTCCTCTCAGCTTTGTATCATCAGCAAATTTGCTGAGGGTGGATTCTATCCCCTCGTGAAGGTCACTGAGTGTCTTGAATCAAGGTCATTGGGGAGCTTGGGTCTTCTGAAGATAAATTTTTCATTTTTTCACAATTAGAACCACAAATGTACTTCCAGCTGTACTTCTCTTAGTATCTTCATACAAAAGAACCAGTGGTTTACTGTTTAGCAGCCTTCTGTTTAAAGAACAACATGAACAATGGGCCAAGGTGCCTCAACTGTGAAAGAGAACTTACACCTGTTAATTTTTTCTGGCTTTGTGTTTGTGATTCCACAAGTATTGATGATATTGATTACACATTTACAGCCTGGTTTCTTTTTAGCTTATGTTAGGCTCTTAACTGGGGTGAATTAATTAGGAGTCAAGAGATCCATACTTCTCCTCAGTAAATACAGAAGAATCTAGGGTTTCATCAAGATAATACTTGTCTTGGTCTTACTGCCTCTCAGAAAATGCTTTATTTTCCCCGGATCATAGGGAAAACACAAGAGGTTTCACTTCAACTTTGTTTACTCAGTTTAGACACATAGAGATGTAAATCCAGGAACTAAGAGAGTTTTTTTGTCAGTATCACATGTCTGAAGAATTTTATAAAATTTTCCATGTATTTTCAAATGATAATACACTTATGGTTACACTATTCATGTATGTTGGATGTGTTATTATATATCATACAAACGTATTGCTGCTAACCCATATTCCATGTCATTGTTTGAACAAACATCACAAGCAGAAAATAAAATCAGGAAAAGGAAAGTGGAAGAACTTACTTGTATCTCAGCAGCTAAACCTGAGGGCTGCAGTCAGGATCTTGGACTCTTTCCT
>VXAB01008578.1:0-118605 GCA_013399175.1 Odontophorus gujanensis
ACCTAATGCATCTATGAATCTGAATCTATGAATCTATATGCCACTGACAGTAGAAATTGTGTGCTGCAGTACGTAGAGATGAGTCTGAATCAGAGCAAACTGATGTGAGCTAACTGAGGGGTGTTTTGAAAATAGGCTCACTCACAAGATGAAGCGAAGAGTAAAATGTGGTGGCTTCGTTTTGATTTAGGATGTATTTGCTATGCAGTTGTGTCCTAACAGAGATAGATCCTGGCAGATTTGTAGTGTTTTGTGTCAGAGGTTGACTTGGATCAAATTCAGTCTTACTTGATTTTGAAAATATGCTGAAATTAGTAAAAGTCAGAAGTGGGTTTCGTTAGGCTTGGGGTGGACTTGGGTAGGGAAGTTCATTTTATAAATTCACAGAATGACCTGAGTTGCATAGTTTGACCTTTAATTTACTCTGTCTAGTTACATACACTTTGTTTCTGTTCTATTTCATCTGCGGACACAACCAAGTGCAGTCCACAATTCCTGTAAATCAGCTTGTGTGCAGCATGCCACCAGATGTAAGAATTACAAATGGTACAGCGTATTTTGAGATTTAGAGTGCAATAAATGGGATTCAACACAATAAAAACAGTTTTTCATATTTATGCACAGCAGTAGTATTTTTGCCATACTCTGTTTATCCCTTCGCACTCCCCTCCTCACATCTGTAAATAATTCTTAGGTCTTTTCCCTTTAATAAGAAAATAAAGCAGAATGTAAGTCATGTTGCCGTTCAGGAGGCACACTGTTGCTGGTCTTGTGGCCCCATGTTATTCCACAGTGACATCTAAAGAGATGTGCCTTGTGCCTGAGAATGCCTGGGCTCTGTACATCTGTCTGCAGACCCAGTTTGAGCCCAGTGTGAGCTATGGCAACTGGTATGGTTTAGTCCGTGAACTTAAAACAAGCCACTGCTCTCCACTGATATTCTATTGACACTTCTTTGTGTTACTCTGCTGGTTTTAATCCACGTCACGGGAGCAAAGAGACAAATGGCTGTTTTAACGGCCCTGGGGGTTTTCAATCATAGAATCACTGTGGTTGGAAAAGACCTCCAAGATCATCCAGTCCAACCATCCACCTATCTCCAAGATTCCCCGCTGAACCACGTCCTTCAGTACAACATGAGCCTGCTTCTGATTTTTAGCCTCCTCTTGAGGCCTGGACACTTGCTATCCCTCTGCCCCGACAACATGCCACTTTGATGAATGACTTAGATATTTTCAGCTTAATATGGTATCTTCTCCCTTAATATTTTTTTTTTTAAGTGGGGAAGCTTTTTATATTTCTGCAGTTAGCAAACACAAAGCTCGACCATAAACTAAGCCAACCTGGTTCTGACAAAGAAAATAACACCAACACCAAAGTCATCTGTAAATCTGCCTTCTCTGCTTTGCTTCCCTTTGCAGCTCTTGTTTGCATATGTTGAAAAAGGGTCAATGTTCTATGGAACCCATACAGATTTTCAGTGAATTTCTGTATTGTGTATAAAAGTTCAGCATTTCTTTTCTATGTGTCCAGCTTATGAAGTGATAAATCTGTTTTTTAATATGTCCATATGGATTAACTCTGTTCAGCCTCATAAAACACGCAGTTAGGGCTGTACTGTGTTTTGCAACAGAGGAACAAGTTGGTTATTTCACATACAGCAGTATTATGTTCTGGACAAGGCATCCTGAACTTTAACTTTTTGGCTTAGCAAATGGATTTGTCACTTCTCTGGGTGGTTAAATTCATTATAAAAGCTATTAAGCTCTGTTTAATCTTCATTTCAATTGTTCAATGTTGAATCTACAGGTAATCTTAACTGTGGCTGGCTGCACATGAAATAGTGCAAAATCTTGTCGAAGTGTCTCTTGTCAGGATGGTCTAACCAAGAGCAGGGGCTGGATGGAGGGGCATATATGTTAGTAAGCCAGCTGATTGGGGGGAGGGGGGGGGATAAAGAATGTAAGCAAAGGGATTTTGATGTTCATAGCCCCTCTTTCATCAACTCTTTATTTTTTCTTATCCCCAACTAGATCAGATCAGTCGGTTCAATTTAAAGGCAAAAAAAACTCAACCATACAAAAAAAACCCTCTTTTTCTGGTGAGCCATTTCCTGTCCCACCCTATGGGTAACTGAGTGTGTTCATGTTGCCATCTGTATCCATAGCTAATTGCTGATATAAAACCACATCTTCTGTAAATCAGATCCCGGTATCACAGTTGCTGGAGGGGCAAGGGCCCCTTCTTTACCTTTTCATGAAGGTGTCTAACCTGGCCATAAAATGAACCAAATGACAATGGCTGCTAGATACAGTGCTAAGTCTGAATGTCGTGAAAAGCTGAATATTGCATAAGGACCTGAACAAAGTGATCATGACATGGAAAAGAAGAATTGAAAACTCTTGTGTCTGCCTCTGGAGGAGGACTTGGCTTCATGGGCAAAAGTGAAGGGAAGCAATGAATGGGGATCAACCATGTGTTCCAGATAGGTGTGTCTACAGAAGTTTTTTCTAAGCAGAAGTTAATGCTGATCCCAGTGCTGATGGCTTGCTTTCTGCAGAGCCTGCTACTTTATACTCACTAGGGAATTTGCTGACATTGGCATCGTACACACTTCTCAAGTACACCATGTTCAAACACAAACTCAGTTGCTCAAAGAATGATAAAAGTGGGAGGTTTTTTTTGCCTTTAAGATTGGAGCATTTTCAGTGCACATACCAGTGGGACTTGTTTCTCATTTCACATGTGCAACAGATTCCTCTTAAGTTTGGTACACTGCCTACGTTGTGATGTGCAGCGGTATTTATTAGAAGGAGATGTGTGTGACATGCCTTCACTTCATGTGCTGATGCCAGCAGCTTTTACGAGCTTATGGCCTGGGAAAAAAATGTTTGGTATCACACACTGATCTCCCTGAACACTGCTGTTTGGTTTCTAAATGGCAGCATGGGCTTAACCCATTGGAGGGCTTTCCACTGGCTTCACTTAGCTTTGCATCGAGCCTCACTAACATTGAGGAATGGGAGATTGGTCACAGAAGGATAAGATTAAGGAGAGTATAGTGTGAAATTCCACTTTGTGATACTCTTATCTTAGCTTTGTCTGCCCAAGCTCATCTTCCTTACAAGCAACAAGTGTTTTGTTGCCTTTCCAAAGCCAAAAGCCATTCGCCAGCATGCGGGCAAGGAGAGCTGGACTTCTTCACGGGGAGCGCTGGACAAGAAACGAGTGCAGTAAGTGAGACACCACAGAGAGCTTGGGGCTGTCCTGCAGAGTCCTTGTAGCAGCTTCAAAGTTACCCAAGTGCCTTTGAATCACGACCTTCCAAATATCCACTGTTAAGGGTAACTGGAATTTTGAAACCAGAGTGAATGCATGGCTGATACCGAAGCTGGGCTGCACTCCCTAAAGGCAAGTAGGTGTTTTGGGTTTAACGTGTTATAACTTCAAATACAGTTAACTAAACCATTTGTCATATAAATAGAAGTGATACAAAAGTGCTGGAAAGGAGCAGCAAGAGCCTGGCTGCTACTGGAAAATACCTCTGGTGTGTTGGCCACTTATTAAAACTTAATTGCATTTTAAAGATAAGCTTTAATGGATTTGGCAGTGGGAGAGCAACTGTAATCAGATCTTGTTGTTTTGTACCCGTGCCTTTCAGGTTGCTGTGCAAGGTCAAATGTCCCATTGACTGGCAGCTGTACTGCTCTGCTGGTCGGAGTGTATCTGGTATTTGGTGGAGCTGCAAAATAAGTTTCCTACTGAAGCCAAATATAAAAAGTATATGAGAATCCAGCAGTTTCACTACCTGCAAAGCTGAAAACCCTCATAGCATTTATTAGGATTTCCAGCAGGGAAAAAAGGATATTAATCTTGTTTGACTTATAGACCGTAATACTTGCACTGCAATTTGTAATGCAGAGCAGAATTGTTTAATTAGTATTTCTCAAGGAACAGCAAATTCAGTGAAGTGGGTGCTTTCAACCTTTTGTTTTTCTCAGAGAAGGAGTGAAGCAGTGCACAGGGCCCTAAATGTTCGATAGTGTTGGTGAAGGGAAGAAGAGCAGCGAGTGTGATTACAAATTGAAGACATGAGGAGCAGCTAAAACATTTCACGTCTTTCTCAATGTCTTTGTTTGGTTTCATTGTTATTTAATCTCTGACCTGTGGCACTGGATTGTGCGTGCTTGTGGGAGTCATAAACCTCAATCTTGCTGATAAAACAGTCACTCAGTCCACTGCTGGTTTTAATTTTCCTTGTGTTACCAGGCTGCACTGAGGTCTGAGCTAGTTGCGATGAATGCTGATCTGGGGCCCAAACCAGATCTGTCTGAAGTCGTGTGAGCCCCTCCTCTTTCAGCTTCTTGGTCATGTCAGGATGTCAATGATTTCAGCCTAGGGTAAATTCTTGGTGCTCCTTAAAGAAAGGCTTAAAGATCAGTTTTGAGACAGCATCATTTAGATGTTGGGAATAAATTCTTTACTCAGCTGTGAGGCCCTGGCACAGGCTGCCCAGAGAGCTGTGGACCCCCATCCCTGGAGGTGCTCAAGACCAGGTTGGATGGGCTCTGGGCAGCCTGAGCTGGTGGGGGGGAGCCAGCCCACAGCACAGGGTTACAACTGGGTGAGCTTTACGGCCCTTTCCAACCAAAGCCATTCTGTGATTGCCACAAAAGCCCTCCCACCCCAACTGGCATTCTCTAAAATCCCAGCTCTGTTTCATATCAGTTATAATATATTTGATTGTGCTTATAGACAAATTATTGCTGTTGAAACTGATCTTGAAGTTTCTGTTTACAAGTACACATTTGAAGTGCTTAACTTGTTTGGGTCCAGGATGTACTGCCCTATCAAAAACATGCCAAAGTCTCCATGTTTTTCAGTCCCCTGAAGATTTGGTGCAGGTTTCAGATAAATGCAAATGTGTGGTTTACTTTGGTGACAGTTGGATAGTGGTGTTGGCTACCATACCTGTTTGATTGCCCAGATTTCAGACTGTCCCAAAGGGCTTTTCCACAGCAAACTTCTGCTACCTCGTTACTGTATGGCAGTGGGTTGCTAACTGGGAAAGGTGGGATGGAGGATCAGGGATCCAGCCTGGAACCTCCATGGGTTTTGACTGCAGTAAGGTTGTTCTCTGAAACTAAGAGATGTAAGTCNTCTTCTTTAGACTTGACATATTGCAAATAGAGATGCATGTTTCCAGGCATGAATATCACCCCTTCATGTGCAATGGACACTTTGTCTCTTTCATAAATTTGTCCCCATATCCCAAGTCCTGACCAGCTGCAGTCTGATTTGTAATGGTACTAACTGTCTCATAATCACAGAATCACAGAATTGTAGGGGTTGGAAGGGACCTCTAGAGGTCATCGAGTCCAACCCCCCTGCCAAAGCAGCTCCCTAGCCCAGGTTGCATGGTAGGAGTCCAGGCAGGTCTTGAACATCTCCAGAGAAGGAGACCCCACCACCTCTCTGTGCAGCCTGTGCCAGTGCTCTGTCACTGCACTGTGAAGAAAATATTTCTTTTTCACCTTTATTTTCTTCTTCCCCCTGCTGCAACAGAACTGCGGAGCGGAAGACTGGAGTTACTCAGGTTCAGTTACAGTGATCAGTAGTAGTTCTTACGTACAAAATCTTGCTTATTTTAGCACAGAAGTACTAAAAGTTTGTGGCTGAGAATAACATTTAAGTCTCTCTTATTTGGTTTATGCACGCTGGGCACTGGGAGCTCTATCACAGTGACTGAGAGGGAAGGACAGGCAAACCAGGTCCCCCCAGAAGGGCTGAAAAGAATTGAAACCAATCTGAAAAAAATCTATTAATAATTCTTTTCATATAGCCTTACCCTGAGGAAGTTGTGCTTCTAAGGCTGAACCTTAAGGATGTCACTGATGTAGTGACACCATCTCGATGCAGGCAATATTAGCACCTAACAGTGCTGGCTTCACATTCAGAGCAGGTTGAAAGCATCTCCTATTTGCATGCCATTCATTTCTCAGGGCAGTATGTTTGCATTGTGGTGACAGGTACTATGCAAACACACAAGGGAGACATCAGAAATCTTTCTGAGACACTTCTAACTTCACTGTAAAATGTATAATTTAAGGTGTTGGAAAGCAATATGTAAAATGTTCTATATACCAAGAGCTTACATTCTCCTATCAGGAGTTGATGTTTATTTGCAAGGTTCTTAGGATTGCGAGCAAGATTTCTCTGAGATGTGAAGTACCTCCTTGGAGAGATTCACGTGCTGAGCCTGTGCTGGGAGCACTGTGCCCTTCCAAGTTTTTGCAGCACACTTCTGCTGCCACTGGGCAGTGCATATGGAGTGGGTCTGACTTGGGTAGATGTTGAGACTAACTTGCATCTGGAAATGATGCAGCTGATTCACATGTGCATGATGGCCACATCTGGAATTGCCAGGCACCTTGCATCTGCTTTGCATATAATCTGTGCATACGCAGAGTTGGTGAACATCCTCTGGATGCATTGGATTTACTGTCCACTTGCAGATTAACTGCATGAAGTCTGTAGCTCTGAGGCAGCTTTTGGACATTCATGGGGCAATGGGCAAAGCTCATAGATTTTTATCCCCTAGTAAATGGTCTAGGTGGAAATGATGAGCATGCCTTGAAATGCTGCTGCAAGGGAGAGCAGATGTGAAATTTCATCCTTTAGAGAGGAAATCTATGTGCTTGGTGATACACGAATACTTGATGAAAGAACAAGGTACTACAAGTTTTAATGATATTAACTCCATAAATTAAGAAACGTCACTATTTTACAGACACATCACTTACATTGATAATTTTCTGTACGTTATGCCTGAAGTGGAAACAGCACTTTTTCACTCCAGGTCAGTTCCTTAACCATTCGTCCTGCAGAGCTGGTTGGTCCATTGCCATATCATAGCCCTTCTTATCTCTGCCAGCAGTGATCTCAGCCTTACCAACTGCTATGTCCCATACCTCCCATCAAATAGACAACATTTAATAAAATGAAAAGCATTTTGTCAAGCATTTCCCAAAAGTAAAGTGCAGAAGAAGCTGCTGGCAAGCAACAGTTCAGCTGAATAAAATTAAAAAATATTCCTAGAACTTACTTTTTTTTTTTTCTCATGAGTATGCCTAGTTAATCATTTAACATTTCTGTCTTTATTCTGGGACAATTTAAAACCTCCACTCACACTGTGTATGTTACAAACCCCCATGCATTTGAGGTAATTACTTTGCATTACTAATGTAATAGTTCAAGGAGAAATAAGGTGAGGTGAATGCTCATGCTTTAAGCTAGTGGGACAGAGAGCTGAGTGCAATTGCGCTTCCTGCTGCTTAACCATCTTATTGGGCAGATGATGCAGCCAGTGATTTCTTAGAAATCAAGAGATTATTGGCCTCATTTTCCTCTCATTTTATTTAATGACACCTTCCAGCGAGCGTCTAGGACTAGATCCAAAGCAGATTCAATTTGATGGGAAACAAATGAGTAATTGCAGCCCTTTGCAGTGAAGTATTCAAAGTTGTTGTCTTATTGGCTTCATAATGTTTAAGAAAGTGCTTTGCTGAAGCGGGGCATACGTTTTTGATTTAGTATCCCTCTGCTGTAAGTCTATATACTTGAGTGTCTTCTGGCCAAAGTCTGTGTGAGAAGTGGCATTACAGGAGCACAGCTGGGTTGTAAAGTAAGGGCGATGCACTTGTGCTCTGCATTCAGAGGGAAGCGAAAAATAAAGAAACGGTAACGTTGCTGTATCATTGAGTGCCAGACAGAAGAAAAACAACTGTAAAAGCTAAGTAAACTTGTAGAATGAGGTTCAGACAACTTACACTGCCTCCAGTTGACATTTGCTTTACTGAATAAATAAGACTAAAAACAAGCAATAAATAGTCTACAAAGTGACACAGTCTCTTCAGGTGCTAAAGCTTTTAAGTGCTAGAAATATTCTCTCAGGAAGTCTTGACATGGCATGATTTTTTTTCATTGATTCACTTTCTCCTTCTAATTCAAAAACATAATAGATGAAAGAAAAGTCCTAACTCAGACCTGAGACATTATGACTGATCCTCATTGGTCCTATCCTGCATTCTGTAATACTAGCATAGGAGTTTGAGCTGTCCTCTGATGTAACTGAGTCTGAGGTATGACTGAGGGTGTCTGGAGCTGGGGTCTACCCAAAAAAAGGAACTCAGACCTTTTTTCCTTGTGTAGATGTGCAATAACCCTGAAATCATTAGATGATAAGTCTTGATTCATCTTGACTTAGTGCAAAACTTAATATTCTGATACATTTACCATTCTGTTTTCTACTTATCTTGGTCCAGTTCCCTTGCTCTTAGGTTTGGGAAGTTGGGGGAAACAGTCCAAATGTAGCAGTAACAAGGAACATGGTAAGTAAGTGTTGTCTGCACGATATACCAAAAGGAATTAAACCCCCTCAACTATGGCAGACTCACACTCTTTTTGAGATACTGAGCAGTAAGGCTGTGCATTCCTTGATGAAAAAAAGTTGAGATCAGCAACATTGTGTGTTTGTTTTTTGATCCTTCAGGAATTTAAGTGCAGTACTTACAGCCAGGAACTGGGATATAGGAAGGTGTATGACCTGGTTTGCATGGAAATTCTCAAAGGCGTGGATTTTCTGTGAGGAAAAATAAGCTCAGAATGTTTGCCTCATGCTAGGCCTCTTCTAAGACAAATGTAGTTCAGAAATTGGTGACTTTTGGAGAAAAAAGTAATTTTTAGTTCAAGTTACTTGGGTAAACTTTGCAGAGCTGCTTTCTTCTACTACAGGGAGAAAGAGGCATCAGGGCAACGCGTACGCAGAAGTTTTTATGTAGAACTGCATAAATGGAATGGAAGGGTAACTGATTCTGTATTCTTGCATTTAATAGAAAGCTAATTTAAAAGCAGTTGTACTGGTGCACTGTAACACATCACAACGTTGTGATCTGCAGTAAGATTTTGAAAAGTACAAATTATACCTCTCCAACGGGATTTGGACAGTTTTAGTATAACTTGGGTACTCATCAAAGTCGAACTTTACATGATATTTCTCTGAAACTGCTTTGTTTCATGAGCAAGCACATGAGTGTGCCTAGACGATGATTTCTGGCAGATTCTGGCCTCTTTATGCTGAGTCTTAATTCACCCCTGCTGTTCTCTGAAATTAAAACCTTCTGATTCTCTTGCAGGAAGAGGTGTTCCTACTGCCATCTGCAAAACATCAGCATCTTCTGCGTCTCGATAAAATTCCTCTGACCTCTCAGTACTCATGAGTTTTAAGGAACATTCAAAGGCATATTCTTATCTTCCATTAAACCTAGAGCTTAGGAAACTAAGTCTTGTCATATAACCAACCCATTCACTCAGCATCAGTTAATTTATGGTGTTTCTTATCAGCCATTAGTCCATGTTCTTTTCTTAGTATTCTGACAGAGGAAAAATAATGTTTGTCTGCTAACCCATTTGTGTATTAAACAATTACTTCGTGCACCTCTATATTTTACAATTAAAAGCATCTCTGTTAAGCAGTAGTAGCTTTCAAATGCTGAGTTTCAAACAGTACATTCTGGATGTGTGGAAAATGCACAGCCATTTTCCTTTACACGTGTTGAATGTAGATCACTAGTGGAAAGGCTTAGGGAAATGCATTCATAGCCTTAAGCCTGACTATACCTTCTGTGGGTAATTTGTAATACTTCTGAGAAATCGGAAATATTTCATATTGTTAATACAACCTTATTTTGAATATGAGATGCTTGTCAGAAAAGGATTTGAAGATAACAGTTGGATTTATTATTTATTTATTTATTTTACCAGCAGGAGTGCAAGATCAGGAGGTGGGAATTTAAAATCTCTGTCTTCTAATAAAATGAAAAGGGTAATACCAACAGCAATTTGGTGTAGTGCTTGTATTTATATTGTACCTGAGCTCGCTTTAAGCACTCCTAGGGCCTGGTTCTCTCTGTACACTTACTCTGGTAAACAGCCCAACTTCAGATTATTCCTTTTGGGAAGAAACCTCTGCTGCCTTGTCTCTTGGCATTACATGTGTGTCTCTGGAAAAATGGTTGAGGGAAAAGCATCTGAACCTCACAGGGACCTGCTGCCCTGCAGCAGATATGCATGTAAGAGTTTACTGTGAAGCTCTGACTATTTGTGGTAGCTTTCTGCAGTCCCAGCAGCCTGATCACTCCATAAACCTTCCCTAGAAGGCTTTAAGGGATAAACCCTCTCTAGGGGTCTTTAGGACAGTCAGTAAGCAAGCCTTGAACCCAGCTTTATGGCAGCACTTAGAAAAGACTGTAGAAGTCGGTGGTATTTCAATTTCGGAAATCTCGTATATAACATTTATTTTCTTTTATTTATTTACTGCTATACATCTATAAAGTAAATGGAACCTCTCAGAATGATGAAAAGCTACAGTGATACTTTACATTGGAGATGGGAGTGAACTCTGACTAGTTTTCAGGTGTAAAATACCCCATAGCTGCAGTGCAGCACACTTTGTTGGCTCAAAGATGACCTATTCTGTGGCAATAGCACTTTGCAGCAAATTTGTACAGGTATCATGTGCCATCCTGAAGTCAAGAAGAGGATCTTTCTCTTATGCTTTACTGATATATTGCAGAGAGCAAAAGTAGAATGAATACACCTGGTCCTTTTAGAGGCTCTAGTGCCTCTAGCAGTTATTTTGTTATAGATTTAATGAACAATACATGAGAATATAATTATGAGGATAAATGCTTGCAAAAATGCATAAAGCAGGCCCATGTGAGCCTAATGAGAAACAAGGCCAAGTGCAAGCTGTTACACATCAGTCAGGGCAATCTCAGATATGTGTACAGTCTGGGAGAAGTACTCAGTGAGAACAGGCCTGCAGAGAAGGACCTGGAGGTCCTGGTAGACAAAGAGTTCAATGTGAGCTAGCAGTGCTTTTCCATAGCCCAGAAGGCCAACATTATCCTGTGTTGCATCAACAGAGGGGTGCAGTAGTGCAAGGGAGAGGACTGTGCTCCTCTGCTCTGCCCTTATTAGGCCCTATATGGAGTACTGCATACGGGTCTGGAGCCCTCAGTATACAGGTAGGATGTGGAGCTGCTGGAAAAAGTCCAGAGGAAAGCTTTGAAGATGATCAGAAGGCTGGAGCACTTCTCATGTGAAGAAAAGTTGAGGGATTTGGGATTATTTAGCTTGGAGAAGGCTTTGGGGAGACCTCACTGCAGCCTTCCAGTACATATAAAGAGTTTTTAAGCAAGAAGGAGAGTGACTTTTTACATGGTCTGGTAGTGATAGGGCAAAGAGGAATGGCTTTAAATTAAAAGAGGGGAGATTTCGATCAAATGTTAGGAGGAAATTCTTTACTCAGAGGGCAGTGAGGCCCTGGCACAGGCTGCCCAGAGAGGCTGTAGGTGCCCCATCCCTGGAGGTGTTAAAGGCCAGGTTGGATGGGGCCCTGGGCAACCTGAGCTGGTGGGTGGCAACCAGCCCATGGGAGAGGGCTTGAAACGAGAAGATCTTTAAGGTGCCTTCCAACCCAAGCCATTCTGTGGTTCTAAAATGTAATTTTAAACAATTATTAGATGTATTTCTTCTCTTTTCCTTCAATTTTCTTGATCATTATCAAGATCTAGAAATGATCCACCTTCACTACACATTCAGTAAGGCTATGCGGTCTGTCCAAGTTGCTGAGTAGCAGAACCAGAGCCCTAAAAACTAGAATTGGGATATTCTCCATGTATATGAAAATAACAAGGGTTAAATTTCTGGTCATAACTCTTTCTGTCTTTAGAAAGTATCCTGGAGTCTAGCAAAAGTGTGGGCAAATACGTAATTGCTGAGTGCTGCCCCTTGACATTTTCAGAAAGTCAGGACTCCAGACTAATCATGGGATTACTTAAATATTTGGTCAATACATTAACGTGTGGTACCTGATGGATTTAGCACAGCTATTTCTTTCAATTCAGCATTAAAAAGGAGATTGTCTGCTAATGCTAACAGTGTTCTGGTTTCTATCCTCCTGGTTAAAATTAATTTATCTTGGATTAACAAGTGCTAAAGAATCACTTGAGAATAAATGGGTCTGTTGTTCCATAGTCTCCCTTACAGAGGAGATTTGGTTGGGTCCCACGGCAGTGGCTGGTGTGATGATGAACACGGGGAGGTGAAACCACAGATGAGATCCCAGCAGTGCACACTCCTTCTTCCCCTCTGAGAACTTAAAATGTGGTGGGAGTTTACAGTTATGTTCAAGGTCTTAGAGACTTTCTATTCATCTGGCAACCATTTCACTTTGCAAGAGAAAAAGAGAAATGTTTTTTAATCCAGACATTTCTTGCCACAACTCAGCTCATTCTCTGGATCTCAACATAACAGTGATGTAATTGTTCACAATTTACCAAGTCTTCCAGTACGTCTAGAAAAACATGAGGACATACCTGATTTGAATTGAGGATTTTCCCTTGGAAATATTTGTTTGTCTTCACCGTGCTTTGTCAGACATCAAGTTTTGGTGGCACGGTGATAGAAGGGGTGTATGGAACTTTTTCGCAATTATTTGAGAATAATAACATAAAAGCTTTTGAGGAAGAGATGGCCATAAGCCCTTTGAAAGTGGTGAGTGGTTTCTGTGTGTAATGCCTACAAAGGTTTTAGGCTTGATCTCTACAATCAAAATCAAATATGATGCACTGCTTACCTCAGCATGCAGGTAATCTGTCAGATCTCAACTGTTTGGTGATCACTGGCAGCCTTCCTTATGATATTAATTGACAAACACATCCTGACATTCATTTAAAACCACAGCTGATGGTTTGCTTTGCTGTGTGAACTACTCTTGCTGACATAATTAAATGCTTGCATGCATAATCTGGTTACGGTCTCTTCATACAACCTTTGTAGAAGGAGTTCATTCCTGTCTCTTTGTAACGATTCAGTCAACACTTTCTGTGGATGACTCTGCTTTGAATGTTGTGTTATACTAGTTACCTGCTTAGGTAGAATATCTAGAAACTCCAAATAAAATACACGTGGGCAGCGTCTGTACTAACAAACTAAATGTATCCAAGACCATTCTTTGCCACAAGGCCAGGTAGCACAGTCTGCGTACATACTGCTGAATTCTTCCCCTCCAGCACAGCTTGTCATAGTTCCCAAATGGCCAAGTGTCACCAATACAACAGATGACTGCTACAAAAGTTTAGGTTGTGTTTTTGGGAGGCATCATGGGTTTTCAGTTAAAATATTGTACGGGTAGTTACCATGTTTAATAATTAGCAGCTGTTGTACATGTTTTTAATTATTCCTTCACAGCTGTCTTTAATATAATTTAGTATGAAAACTGCAGTTCTACTTTCAGTATTAACAGAAGCACAGTTTTGTTCTCATTAACGTAGATATCTTTAATCTCAAAATGCAGACTAGGGTTTTAATCCTGTGAATGATTTACCTGTTGCCTGTAGTCTTTTGTTTCTTTCACTACTTTCATTACTATTTCAGTTTTTCAGCTAGGAAACTTCATTCTGTCATTTTTGGTTTTTTATTTTGATGACCCTTGATGCTCATTTCTTCTGTTGCGTGCTTCTTGGTTAGTGACTAGTGCATGAATCCCAATATCAACTGCTTCAGGATAGAAATAAAATTTCTTCAAAACCTGTATCTAATTCTATTTTTAAAATCCAAAAATGCAAATGCACTTCAAATTGTCTCACTGTCCCTTATAATGTACTGGGTCATGCTTATACATCTATTTCTTTTACTTTGGAAGAGGATGTACAAATTAAATCAAATTACTTGCTTCTTCTTCATTTTTTGTGTTACAGTGCCTTGCTTTAGTAAGGCTTACACAATGATGTCTAAAAAGTTTAGAATATTGAGGAGTGCTGTGATCCCTTTGAGTGATGAGGCCGGACTCTTCTCAGCAGTGTGTGGCGATAGAACAAAGGGAAATGGCCACAAACTATGGAAGCATAGGAAGTTCCGCATAAATGTGCATGGGAACTTTTTCACAGTGCAGTGGTGGAGCACTGGCACAGGCTGCACAGAGAGGTGGTGGAATCTCCTTCTCTGGAGATGTTCAAGGCCCACCTGGACGCCTACCTGTGCAACCTGGGCTAGGGAGCTGCTTTGGCACGGGGTTGGACTTGGTGATCTCTGGAGGTCCCTTCCAACCCCTACAATTCTGTGATTGTGTGTCAGTACAACTCCACTTCCCCAAACCTCTATATCTGCACCTTTTGTGTGGTCTGCATGACAGCTGCTTGCTGAGTTTCACACTTGTCTGAAGCTGAGTCACACTTGAAAAGCCTACATGTAACACACGGGGATTTCCCACCCGCAAATTTTTAAGGAAATATTTTAAAATTATATTTCTTGTGGGCTACCTCAGCAGTGGTGAATCATAAGGAATTATAGCCACAAATTAAAGCTTGGTTGAATGGCCTAGAATCAGCAAAAAAAATTCCAGTATTTGAAGAACAATTTGTGACTCTGAAAGCTTATTCATTTTTATTCTGAGTGTATTGATTGGCACAGCAAAACTCAACTGGAATGGCTGACAAATGCCAGGAGCTTGTAATTCTGATGCTGAGAGCACCAATGCATACGGGTAATGCAGAATTGTGTAATGCACTTGCTGAGTACTTTTGCAAGTGGAGGTTGTTCCTTTGGACTGGTGTTTTTCAGCTTTCATAATAACCACTGAGGAGGTAATTGCAGATGACTTTATTCATTTGAATTGATCTTTTTCATTTTTAAAATTTATTATTTAAAATTCACAGAACCGCAGAATTACAGGGATTGGAAGGACCACTGGAGATCATTGAGTCCAACCCCTGCTAAACCAGGTTCCCTACAGTAGGTCACATAGGAAAGCATCCAGGGAAGTCTTGAATACCGGAGAAGGAGATTCCATCCACAACCTCTCTAGGCATCCTGTTTCAATGCTCTGTCACTCACATAGTAAATAAGTTCTTCTTCGTGTTTGTATGGAACTTCCTGAGTTCCAGTTTTTGTCCACTGCCCCTTGTTCTGTCTCTGCACAGCACTGAAAAGAGCCTGGCCTCATCCTCTTGACTCCTGCACTTCAGATATTTATAAACAGTGATGAGATCCTCTCTCAGTCTTCTCCAGGCTGAACAGACCCAGGTTACTCAGTCTTTCCTCATACTGTATATGCTCCAGGCCATTTATCATCTTTGTGGCCCTCCACTGGACTCCTTCTAGGAGATCTCTGTCCTTTTTGAACTGGGGATCTGTGCTCCACCAGGACACCCACATCCGTCTCTGCAGAGCTCCTCTCCAGGTCAGCCTGGAGGCTGTACCTGTACTGGTGCATGAAGTTATACCTCCCAGGTTTAGAACTCTATAGTTGCTCTTCTTGAACCTAATTAGGTTCATCTCCACTCAGCTCTCCAGTCTGTCCATGTCTTGTTGAATGGCAGCACAGCCTTCTGTTGTGTCAGCCACTCCTCCCACCTTTGTATCATCAGCAAACTTGCTGAGGGTTCACTCTGTCCTTTTATCCAGGTTGCTGATGAAGACAGTAAACAAGACTGAAGCCAGTTCCGACCCCTGGGGGACATCACAAGCAATGGAAAGTGGTGGAAGAAATCCCAAATCCAAGGCAATTAGTGTGATGGGCCTCCAAAAAGTAGACCTGTAATAAATAATTGTTCATCTTCCTTCCAAAAAAATGGTCCTTGTCAAAGGAAATATCGTGGGTTGTGCTCAGTAATGAGGTAATGGATATTGTGAAGTTAATGACCCAAGTTCTGAGAGAATTTGAAAATTAGCTCACTGTTGCTTCAGAACGTTCCCTTCATCATTGGTTGGACTTTGCTGATTTAGGCTCTGTGTGAACACCGTAGAATTTTTGGCATCTATGAGTCCTGGTCACTGCTAGTTTGGTGAGTGCCATCAAGTCTCCTTTCTACAAAGGAATATTTCTGTATAAAATATGAATAGAAAGTTTTGGGACATTTCTGGAGACACATCACATTCATTAAACCCCCAAGGAAAGCCAGCTCTTATGCTTAGCAAGACTCAGTTCAGAAGCATTATCAGGTGCCTGGGGCAGGATTCAGACATACCTGGCATGGGAATGAACACTTTTTCTGTATTTAACTTCAGCACTTCAGAGAGGCATTCAGTTCTTAGAAGCATTAAGCATTCTTCAAGAGGCACTGCATTTTAGTTTCTACCTTGTAGGGTTTGTAAGACATCAGTTTTGACTGTGTATATGAGGGAAGCATGCATAAATCCTCTAAGTGCTGTTAGCTGGCTTCATATAAACATGTTGGTAGTGCAGGGTGTGATGGGTTTTATGTTGTTTTTTTCCACGGTGCTTGTGCCTTAGCACTCTTCTCAGTGACAGTTCACAGAGCCCCTTTTTGTAAAATCCTTTGCTGGTTGAAGAGTTCCTGCCATTCATATATGCATCCCTGTGCTCAGGGTGCTGTTCCCATTGTGCTACCTGCACCATGCTTAAGCTGATTCTCTTGGCTGTCTGTTGTGGCTGGAGCTCTGTGCATCTCAGTTACATGCTCAAGTCAGTGCAGGGAATTTTGGCCAATATCTGATTGCTAGATGTTGCTTGGCTCCATCAGCAGAGCTTGGCTGGTCAAGCTGACTCTGTTATGTTCTCCCTCCACCCACCCTCAGATTTGTTTTCCCCCATTCCACAGCTTGGAAACAAAAAATCTGAAAGTGAAGAAATCTCAGAGATTCCACTACTTCATTCCCAGTGCTCTACCCTTAGGAAGTCCAATTCCCTCCTCATAATGAGCACTTCAGTACAAAGTTTACTGTAGAGAAAGCACAAGCTTGTCGGTTTTAAGAATCAATTCCATGATGTGCAGCTGCTTGAGTCATTCCCAATGCTGTTTCAATGCTTTATGAGCTACTAGAACATACTTTTGCCTTTTTAGAGGATCTGGTTACAAGCTGCTATTGGATACTTATAGAATTCCAGTTACTGCACAAACTTTGCGGTAAGATCCCTTGGCACATGCCTTGGGTCTGCAGTGAATTGGCCTGGGAGCATCAGCACCAAAGATGCCTGTGGAGAGCCCCACAGCGAGAAACAATATGAATGAAACATGGGAAACTTGAACTGAACTGGGGCTTCTTCCTGTTCTGCCAACAAAATGGCTCTTTGTATCCTGCCTTCTTTTGTGTCTCAGGTAGTTGGGCAGTGTTGCCACTTGGATATGTCTGTGTGTTGTGAATTACTTCTAGCATCCTGTTCTTACAGGAGTCTACAGCAGCTGCATGCAGGAAACTGGGGACAGGCCAGCATGCATTGCTTGCTGTCTCCAGCAGCTCAGGAACCACCTAGCTTAAAGTTGGCATCATTGTACTTAATAGAAAAAAGATTTCTTCCCCTTCCCTCTCCTTCCCCTTATAAGTTCATAGAATCACTACAGTTGGGAAAGACCACTCAGGTCGTTTAGTCCAACCATCAGCCCATCCCCACCTTGCCCATTAACCACGTCCCTCAGTGCCACATCTCCACAGTTCTTGGATAACTCCAGGGATGGTGACTCCACCACATCCTTGGGCAGCCTCTTCCAGTGCATTACCACTCTTGAGAAGAATTTTTTCCAACCTGAACCCTCCCTGGTTCAACTTAAGATCATTCTCTCTCATCCAATCGCTGTTACCTGGGAGAAGAGGCCGACCTCCACCTTGCCACAACCTCCTTTCAGGGAATTGTAGAGACAAAGGACCGATTACTAGATCTAGCTAAATAGGGTGGAAATCTCTTTTTTATTATCAAGTTTTCTGCTTTCTGCATTATATTTGTAATGAGTAAGTGTTCAAGATCCTATGAATGGCAAAACCATTTTTTCCAGTGTGTGTGGGGAGAGAAAATGCAGTTAGGAGATGTGGATTCCCTTTGAAACTGACAAATTTTGAGTCACAGAATTGCAGGGGTTGGAAGGGACCACAACAGATCATCTAGTTCAACCTCGTAGTCAAACTGAGTCAACTGAAAAACAGCTTCTCCACACAGGATGATCATGAAAAATTAGTGCATCTAAAGTCAATGACTTCTTAAAAGTAATTGATTTTCAACCAGTTGCTCAGACTGTCATGGTAAATGAGTAAGAAGTTTATTAATAGAGAGAATGGAGAATTGATACTAAAAGCCCCAGTGTGATGAAGTGGAGCTAGAAAATGAGTTTGAACTGTGCTGCTCTATGAAGTCAATTTTCTCACTTCATAAGAAAATAAGAATTCTAAGTTAATGTGTACAGCACAACTCTGCAATGGAAATTACTTTTATATGCCAAAGCTGTAACTTCAAGAGTACCACAACTTCAAAACATATTTAATAAATTGATATCATAGAATTTCCATACAAATAGCTCTTTGAAAGAGTAAACAATACCGTGGCGGCAAAGCTGTTAGATAAGCCTTCAGGGTCTTTTCAGTAATATTTGTATGTTTAAATTAAAAGTAAATAAATAAATCTGTGTAAAATTTTTTTGTTGTTTTCTGAAGGAGATGGTGCATGTCTATTTTCCATGAGCCTGGATTTAATTTAATGTGAGTAAATAGTTGTGTTGTCACAGCCTGAGCTTGAAGTTTCCACATATTTTGAAGCCTTCTCCTTCCCTGCAGGCTCTGAGGGCTCATTATCAGCTGGTGAGAATGGCTGTGAGGCCAGCAGGTCACCTTACAGCCTCAGCTTATTGCTCCATATGATGCTACTCCTGCATAGCTGTGGGAGCAAGCCCAAGAACGCACAGAACCACTGAACAGTTTGGATTGGAAGGGAGCTTAAAGATCATCGAACTCCAGCTTTCTGCTGTGGGCTGGTTGTCCCCACCAACTCAGGCTGCCCAGGCCCCATCCAACCTGACCTTGTGCACTTCCAGGGATGGAGCACCACAGCTCCTTTGGGCAGCCTGTGCCAGGGCCTCACCACCTTCTGCGTAAAGAATTTCCCCCTAATAGCTAACCTAAATTGCCCCTCATTTAGCTTAACATCTGTGCTCCCAGTGCTTGTACTTAATCATATGGAGTGCTTCTTTGCTGTCTGGATTTGCTGAGGAGTATCTCTGAACCCTCTCAGTTTGACTTTAATTTGAATGTGAAAGAAAATAAAATGGGAGGCTAGAAGCAAGGATAAAACAATGGTGGTTTGGGAATACAGGGATGGAAAGCCCTGTCCCTTCGTTGAGCATTGCGAGGAAGTTTACACCTTGTAAATGGTGGAGATGACATATGAGGGTGACCGGAGCACTGTAGTGGAGTTGGGTTGGCTATGATGATAGTCTTCAGCATTTTCCTTATAGTAACAGTGTCCGTGAAGGCACCAGTGAGAACCAGTATGACCAGCAGAGCTTGCCTGAAGTCAGAAGAGATGCAGCCCTGGTAAAGCGTCTGACAGTTTTGACTTTAAAATACTTCTAAGGAATGTTTAGACATTGTTTTGAGGGACATGGTTTAGTAAGAACTATTAGTGACGGGTGGACAGTTGATGATCTTGTAGGTCTTTTCCAACCTTGGTGATCCTATGATTCTATGATTTGTTTCCTCAGTTTGTCAAGTTTTCTATCCCAGATGACACAGCAGCCCCCAGTGTGTGCTTCCCAGCTTCTTCATCCACAAAGCCCCCAGGCTGTGAGTGGTTTCATCTGTCTTGGCTGTTTGTCACTGTGGTTGGGTCTTCTGGTTTTTTGTGTGTTTTTTTTTGTCTTACAGACAGTAGTTGGTGCCTGTGTTATGGTTGCCATAATTCACTCCATTTGCAGCCAGGGAACTCAATCCGGAATTCTTTTTGTGGGTCTCAGCTGATTTGTGGCAGAGCACAAGAACACAAGTTTGGCCTGAAGCTGGCTGGGAATGTCCGTCAGCTTTTCCAGTAGGACAACCCAATGCCTTTGTGAATAGAAACAGCTAAAAATACCCCTTATGTTCCAAGGTGAGAACTGAACTGGGGGTCTCGCTTATTTATTTCACTGTTTGAAACATTTTCCTTCAGATAAAATCTCTTCCAAAGCTTTTCATTGAGACTTTTTTTGTTGACGCATTTCCAACTTTTGGTCAAGCTGAAACTGTTGAGCTCCCTAGTCTTTGTTTCATTTTCTCATCTTTTTCAGAAAGTTTTACTTTCAGTCACTAAGTACAATAAAAACCCTGCTACCTGCTGTTTTCTGCTCTCCTTCCTGTTGCCACAGTGCAGGAATTTTTATTTGAATAGCTCAAAATTAGCAATCTAGAATAATGAAAAAGGGTTTAAATTGTGGAATAAGGAAGCAACCCATGCATTTATGTATTTGTAGAAAGAACGAGAGTGGAGGGAATAAAGTTTAAATAAAAAATCCAACCTTCTCCAAGGGATATATGGGTAAACATAAACTCACTGAACCCAACCAACTGAACTTCTTAGTAATCTGAGGAAAAGTGAGACAAAAGGGGTATATGCAAATGGAAAATTTATTTCATAATTATACTGTCTAGCATATGTGACCTGGGGGTCCCATTGTGATAATTATGGTTAATTCACATACAGACACTGCTCCACTGTCCTCTGCAGCAAGCGATCAGCAGGAGATGGGAGAGGGAGCATTGGGCGACGCTTGGCTTTGGTTCTGTCAGGAGCTGAACAAAGATGCAGAGCCACGACCAGCAAGGTCAGCACAGAGCTTCGTCAGGATGACAGAAGCTGGAGTGCTTGGTTCAGGTCACCTTGCAGAGCCTGCCAGGTCTGGGTAACAGTACATGTTTTGTTGTTCTGGTGTTGGGCATTTTGTTATTTAAACAAACAAAAAAAAACCCCAACAGCAACAACAGAAATGAAGAGCCACAAAAGTTTATTTGAATGATCCTGAACCAGCCGACCTGCTCTGAGCAGAGGGTAGATGGCCTCCACAGGATCCCTTCTACTTAATCTGTGTTTCCATCACACACTGATACGACAAAGGGAGATTCCACTTCAGTGAACTGCAATGCGGTATTTGGGGCAGTGCCTCACCTGCTGCCCCAGACAAACAGAACAGTTGATATGATAGAAAGAAGGGATGCTATCCAAAGGGACCTGGACAAGCTTGAAAAGTGGGCCTATGTAAACGTAAGAAGGAAAAAGACCGTCAAGTGATTGTCCCCATCAGTTCTGCCCTCCTAAGGCCCCATCTGGAGTACTGCATTCAGTCCTGGGGCCCCCAGCACATGAAGGATGTGGAGTTGTTGGAGTGAGTTCAGAGGAGGGCCACAAAGATGATCAGAGGGTTGGAGCACATCTCCTGTGAAAAATGGTTGAGGGAGCTGGGCTTGTTTAGCTTGGAGAAGAGAAGGCTCTGGGGAGACTTCACTGCAGTCTTCCAGTACTTGAAATGAGCTTATAAGCAGGAGGGGTACCGACTTTTTATACTGTCTGATATCAATAGGACAAAGGGCAATAGCTTTAAACTAAAAGAGGGGAGATCTAGATCAGATGTTAGGATGAAATTCTTTACTCAGAGGGCAGTGAGGCCTTTGTACAGGCTACCCAGAGGAGATGTAGTGGTCCATCCCTGGAGTTGCTCAAGGCCAGGTTGGATGGGGCTCTGGGCAGCCTGAGCTGGTGGGGGGCAACCAGCCCATGGCAGTGGAATTGGAACTGGATGGGCTTTAATGTTACTTCCAATCCAAACTATTCTATGATTCTAAGAGCAAATATGTGTTTGAATCTATGAGCTCAAGCAGTTGAGGACTCTGATTTCTCCAGATTGAACTCAAGGTATTTAGAAAGTTTGTTTCTTCTTATTTAGTTTGACATTGATACTTTGCTGCTTAAGGGATATAAATGTAGGATTTTAATGTCCTGTGATGTTTATTTTTCCAGTGAGACCAAAATTAAACTACAACTTTTGGCAGAAGACGTATTTTTTTATAAACCTGTGCCAAGGAGAATTGTTGATTCATTTCTTTCTCTATTCCTTAAACACAGAGCTCTCAGAATTAAAAAACCTGTGCATCTAACATCAGAGAGAGAAGCAGAGAGAAGCAAAGTCATCACTCTTATAGCTAGATCTTCACAGGTGGTATGCTCTTGAAAAGCATGAAGTACTTTAACAACTTATTTTCATGCACCAACATCTCTGAATCATTTAGAATTTGAACCAGTGCTTGACCTGCTTTCCACCGTATATATCTGGGTCACCAGTTAAGATGAGAGTCTGTGTGGGATTGATGTGTTCTGAGAACAGCATCTCCTGGCATTGCTTTGTTTGTGTGAAAGTCAGGTTGACAGACTGCTGCTGCCATTTCATTTCTCACATGCACATGGTTAAAATACTTACAGATAGCAGTTTCACAACAAACTTAATCTGGATTTTGCAGCAATTTTTCAGAGTTGTTTCTGTTCTAAAATGTTTTGTACATAGATAGCCAGGTTTTTTTTAAAGATCGTCAGAAAGCTTAAGTCATCAGTAGCTTGTTTTAGACATAGGAGAGTGCAGAAGAACAGTACTTGGATACCACCTGCCACTGGAAAGGCTTTAATTCATGATGTCTGGACATGGATTTGTGGTGCCTGAGCTCACTCAAAGAAAACCCAACCCCACACCATTTTAAAAATCAGGTTAGGCAGCAAGATTTGCCAGGGACTCCAAACAATCTGCATTGAAATTTAATGTTTAAATGTGAAAAGTATAATATGGTGCTCCTGTAATTGGCTCCTGCACCAGGACTGTGACAGTGAATGCATATACAGAGATCACGGGAACAAAATGCTATTTTTCTCTGAAGAATCCTGTTATCAGCATTCCAGTTGTTTCATGTATTGTCTAACATTTGTCCAGAGATGAAATACAAAAGATACTAACCAGTGTTTCTATCATGCAGCTGCTAATCAAAGTAGTTCACAAAAGAAAATATGGCTTATGACACAGCATTAAAGAATGTGCCAGATTTGGCTGAAAATGTTGAGTTTTTAAGTGTTGCTCAGTGTCAGAGGCTACAAGATGTTTTAGGTCCAATGTCCCTACAGTGTCCCATTTTATCAAAAAGCCAAACATCTACCACAGTTGTGTCAGCTTTTATAAGATAAACTATGTGTGTGTGAGGAAATTTGATAAAAAGATGTCAAGAAAAAAACAAAAACTTTTAATTAAGTTCTTATAGGAATTATGGAGATACTGAACACTGAAACTGGAATCACTAGTATATATCACCACTTGGGGAGTGCTGGGAAAATGTCCAAAAGCATTAGAAATGGTTAAATAGCAAGGTGAGATAGGTTGTGAAAAGATGGGTAGGCAGTCTGTGGGAAGCTGAAAGGATGGAAATGGAAATAGACTCCTAATCTTGTGCAGAACACTTAGAAAAATACAGCAAAAAAATAAATAAAAAAATCAGAAGGAACAACTAACTGAAGGTTTCAAAACTAGACCTGAATTCTTCAAACATATCATGAATAAAAACTGGCCAGAGGGTCTGTAGGGTTTTTGATGATCACCATATAAAAAGGAGCTGTTGGAGTTGCTAGGCACTCCACTAAATAGACACCAAATTAATTTTTTGCATTGCTGTTCACGATGGAAGAAATTGATGGGACTGCCATAAAGTGGGACTGCCATCAACTGGAAAAGGAAAGTACAGGAGGTCGTACTCCCCCAGTGAGCAATATAGGCAGGCTGGTAAAATGGACAAGGAGAAGGCTGAGCTATTCAGCAGCTGTTTTGCCTCTGTCTTCACAAGTGACTGCCTGACCAACAGGGCAAGGGAGGAGGTCCTGCCCCTGCACTATGCTCTGGTTGAGATTGAGATCTCACCTGGAGTACTGCGTCTGGATGTGGAGTTCTCAGTACACAAGAGTGGTGGACTTGCTGGAGCAGATCCAGAGGAGGGTCATAGAAATAATCCAAGGGATGGAACACCTCCCCTACAAGGACAGGATGAGAGAGCTGGGGCTGTTCTGTCTGGAGAAGGCTCCAAGGTGACCTGAGAGCAGCTTTTCAGTGTCTAAAGTGAGAAAGAAGGGGATGGACTTTGTAGCAGAATCTGTTGTGACAGAGAAGGGGAAACGGTTTCCATCTAAAAGAGGGGAGATTCAGACTGGATATAAGGAAAAAGCTTTTTACAATAAAGCTAGTGAAGCTCTGGCACAGGTTGCCCAGAGATGTGGTGAGTGCCCCATCCCTAGAGACACTCAAGGTCAGGCTGGATGGGGCTCTGAGCATCTGATGCAGCTGTAGGTATTCCTGTTCCTCGTGAGGTGATTGGACTAAATGACTTTAAAGGATCCCTTCCAACTCAAATGATTCTGAGTCTACGGTTCTGTGCAGGCATATGGTACAACTTGATGATTGTTTGTGTTCTTCTGAAGAGTGATGTAAGACTGGCAGAAAAGAGGTAAATGCTTAAGTGGCTAAAGGCATTTTCAAGTTTATTTACACTGAGGGAAAAATATTAAAACAATTTGCATTCACATGGTAAATAAGAGATGAGGAGACTGCAAGCAGCCAGAAATATTTCAGTGTGCATTCTCTTTAAGATGACAGTATTCACCCCCTGCATTATACATACTTGTTTTTCATGAATAGTCATGAAAATTAGATCAACCAGGCCAAGCCTGAATCTTCTATAAATAGACACAAAGCTTTCAGTGCCTGTGGTTCTGGGTCTATATGTCTGTTTCTCCTGATATTACTCTGTTGTTACTAATGTCAGTAGAGTTGCTCCAGATGTTGCTGGTAGGCAATATGAAAATCAGACTGTTAATGAGAGCTAGGCACATTGTTTTGAGGAAAAATGTTCCCTTAGCTATTGCCAGAGGAAGGCAGAACTCATTTCCAAATGAGCCCAACTGTTGCTGATGTTTATTTGCTCTGAGAGTTCTTGCAGAAGTATCAGGGTTTATGCTGATCAGTAAAGGGACTCCCGTAAGCCATATAGTCCAAAGTATTAGTTCTGTTAACTTTTTCTCCATGGATCCCTTAAAAGACTTACTTCATTAAAGGGGAGTGGACGTTAAATCACTGTCTTGAACCCAAGATCCTGTTGTGTTCGCGTGCAATACAATTAAAGATTCAGGCATTCCAATAAGGCTCAACCCACACTGATGCAAATCACTGAACAGGAAATGCTACTAGGCAAGATCCTGAGCTTAACTAATTAAATTATGCATTAAAGTGTTGATGTAGGCAATACAGTGATTACAAATGTTTGTTGGAAGACCACAAAAATACCAAAAAGATAAAATTTTGCTGTCAGAGTGTGAAAGTTGGTTGCATTTGTCAAATAAATGTTTGCCTTGTCCCAGAGCGTTTGTAATTAATGCTTATAACGACTCTTGAGGAGACTTAGGACTGAAGCACATAGTAACTTCTTGACTCAGTCATGCACTACCTCTGTTGCACATACAGTCATAGGAGTACGTATTTTTATAACACACCCAGCAAATAATTTAAATAACACCCCAAAGTTCGGAATGCCCAAACCATCCTTTTAAAATTGTGTCCTTCCAATGACTTATTTCTTCCCAGTACATTTAGATTAACCATATTAATTTCTGAATGATGGAATGAGACAGTGCTTTCAGGGTCAGTAGCTAATTTCACACTGCCTTCAGGCAGTGGTTTATCACCTACTAAAGAGACCTGAAGAAGTTTGTCTCTTGTCCCACCAGCCCTTAAAACAGCTGTTGGCAGGAAGGTGTGAAGC
This sequence comes from Odontophorus gujanensis, assembly GCA_013399175.1. Classification (NCBI taxonomy): domain Eukaryota; kingdom Metazoa; phylum Chordata; class Aves; order Galliformes; family Odontophoridae; genus Odontophorus; species Odontophorus gujanensis. The sequence goes on from VXAB01008578.1 coordinate 25,657, forward strand.
TTATCTCTGGTTTTAAAGAGCTAGTTAATTGATGTCTGAGAGTATTTGTCATTTCACTCTGTTTAATGAATTACTGCTCCCAAAGGTGCCCTGTGACTGTCACATCATTGAGAAATTGCTTTCTTACCAAACAAAAATAAAGGGTGAGAATTAAATTTGGTAAGATTAGATTCCTCATAGAATAATAGAATCGTTTGTGTTCAAAGGAACCTTTGAAGATCATCTGCTCTAACCTCCATGCCATGGGCAGGTACGTCTTTGACTGGTATACATATTATCTTTGTTAACAATTTCACTACTTCGAGTATCTACAAAATAAGATCATAAGAAAATGCAGAGCAAACATCCTTCCTTTTCAGTGCCCATGCCCTGGTTCAAAGCCGCTGTCCTGCCTGGTTTGCCAACAGCAGCCTCTTCTTTGCGTTACCTGGGATAGCTGTGGGACCATGCAGTCGCTCGGGGTGAGACCTGGTCTTCTGTAGACAGGATGATGTTTCCTCCTTTCTCCGTCCCTTTAGGCTTCTTGCTTCAGTCTTTTCTGAATAGAATTCTACTTTAGGATTTGCATTAAATATAGATTGAAATATATCAATCTTTTCATGCCTTTGCAGCTGGACTGTGGGAGGGTAGTGTTCCTCCATGCTGCTTCTAGACTGGGCTCCTCCAACCCTTGCTGACCTTGTGTAACTTACACAACATGTGTTTCTCTGTTACCCTATCTTTTCTGGCCTTAAGCACATTTTTCCTGTTTACAGCCTTCAGGAGACTCAGGATGTTTAAATGCACTCATATCTCACTGGATTTACCATGTGGAGCTTGCTGCAAACATTTCATACTTCACACACAGTACAGTAACATATCCAACAGCTCTGGCATTGAGTCCCACCCTCAATTATTCCCCCCATCTGCCCGCCCTCCCTTTGTATTCCTTTGGGAATTTTGCTGTTACAGCAACCACGGATTGTTTTCTTGCATCTGAGTGTGCTCTCCTCAAGGCATAAGCAGATTATGTTCTGCCAATTCCACAGTTTGTTTCCTTTTGCTGATGAAAATACAGAGGTTTGTTATGTGCTGCAAATGTTACATTTATATTAGAATAACACTCAGATTGTCCAGAAAGGCAGTTTCTACAACCTAGAAGATTCAGTGTTACTCTGCTGTCCGGACTATCTCATCTGTGAGCTGCCACTTCATTTTTCATCCACTCTGATATGAAAATGTAGGGTGTTTTCTAATTATAGGACACAGAAAATTTAACTCCTTTAACAACAAAAGATCTAGAGGTGATGAATCTTAAATGTCTTCATATTCTTTGTTTTCATCTCAAGCGTTGACATGTATCTTGCTAAAATACCTACTGCCATTGATAGATTTCTAACTCTTTAAGAGTTTTGCAGCTAATACATTTCCTGTTACATCTACTTCCATAGCTGTGTGTGTGCCTGTATACAATTATGAAAGAAAGACTACTTGCACTAGCTAGAACAAGAACAAGACATAAAGTGTGGCCTCATGTCAGTATGATTTCAATTCTAGTGATATTAATGGGATGCTAGTGCATGCTTTTATGCATACATTTTCTGGCTTTGGTGTCATCCTGCAGATAAATAGCTACAACACCTTCTGGTGCTGCTAATATAGCCAGTGACACTGAACATGGGGCTGTGGAAGAAGTGATGGGTGAAGAATGAAAAAGAAATTGCTGCAGCTTGTCATAAACACAGCAGTGTTCAGAGATTTGAAATATGCATTTGTTGTCCCTTTTCATCAACTTTTCCTTGAAACTGTTTACTTAAGAACTCTTCAGCTATTGCCAGGAATGCAGTTATCCTATTTTAGGCTGTATGAACTCAATAAAGCTCTGGGCTGTTCCCACAGTGGGTGAGGGAGCGTTGAGCCGCAGTGCTGTGACCCACCGAGTTCTGCAGGTATTTGGAAGAAGGCTCTTTGCTCTCGGGTACTCACTCCCTCTGAAGTAATGAGCTGACACTTAAATGTATCTTCGTTATTTGGTCGTAGAATCATAGAATCATTAAGATTGGAAAAGATCTCAAAGATCACCTAGTCCAACCATCTGCCTACCACCAATACTGCCCACTAAAACATGTCCCTAAGTACCACATCTCCATGTTCTTGAACACCGCCAGGGACGATGACTCCATCACCTCCCTGGTCAGCCTGTGCCAGTGCTCGACCATTCTTTCAGAGAAGTTTTCTCCTGATATCCAACCCTCACATTTCTGTCATTTGGATGAACTGAATCTCCTAAAAGTACCACAGATGGATTCCTCCAGATAATCTACCAGAATCAGCTGCAGAGAGAGGGAGAGGCGAAGTTTTGACGTAGAGGAGTTGGTGATAGACATGAGAGGCAGATGGGAGAGAGAACTGATATAATTCAGCCTTGTTTTACGTGTGCCATGTGTTACCAGTGCTTGTGCTGAATCACATATGCAACAAATTATACATTCATCACGTGTGAAAATACTTCAGATACAGTAAAAAAGGAAAGAAAGATTTCATACTTGTATAATGAAAGTACTTGCTAGTTCAACCTAGTAAGCTATGGGGATCATAATCCTGTCACTGCTGTATTTGTATGCTTTTTGTACACTTCATCGCCTGTATCCTGAACCTAAACAAACTGACTTAAACTAAACAGCCTTGTGAGTGAACTCAAGTCAACCCTCCTACCAGAAAGCAAGGCCTGTCTCATTAGTATCCTTATCAGATGCTGCAACTTCCATTTATCTGGCCTATGTTCTTTGTACCAGGTCTTTTTTTATTACTATTATTAGACCGAAAGTTGGAAAAATATTAACAGTTTGTGAGTGGAGGGTATGAACCAAACCAACCTGCCTGGAACTGCCTGGATCCAATTCGGCCCAGCAGCCAACACCAAGTGGGGCTGAGCATGGCACTGCTGCTTACAGGGCTGGATTTGTCTGGAATTTGAGAAACAAGCTGTTTCTTGTGCTTTCTTCACTCTGGTGCTTATTAAGAATTTGACCTTTTGAGAGGTCAGTGTCTTTGTGCGCCCTTGAGTCTTGTAGGTGAGCGAGTGTTTCAGATACATCTCCAAACACGTCAGCCCTGGAGGTATCCGAGGGAGCAACATCTCTTCTGCTTCTGGCTGACTTGCTGCTGCTCCTCTGTTGCTTTCTGTGTTGCACCATCCCCCGTTTGTGTGAAGGCTTTTTGTTGGGACCCAGCAGCTTGTGTCGGAGTTCAGCCGTCTGGACTGCATTCATCTCATGTTGAAGTCTTTGTGCTATTTTGTCTCACTTCATTCAAGTGTTCTTCTGACCGATATTTATTTTTTCTCAGTGTTCTCCGCCAGGTGAATAAGGGTCATCTGTTTATATACATGAGTTCTTCGACCATGGCAGTACTTTTAAACAAGAAGATTTTTTTCTTAACAGTCACTCACAACCTGGTGTCAACGTGAATGATTTAAAGAAGCCTGTTTGGGCTGAAATAGCAGGCTCCCATTCAGGGCACATGCCTAAACCGATCTCCTGCTGGGGGTCAGGAGGAGAATTCCTCTATCAGGAGCAGCACACAAAGAGCTATGAGTGTTTCTGAAGGAGGGAAAAGCTGGCATTCCTTCAGGGCACCAGCTACATGCAGCTCTCTGGTTAGCATGCAACAGCAGACATGTCAGAAGCCTGTTCAGGGGACCAGTTTAACTCTGGTTTATGGGTTTGCATCTCTTTGACTCCCCTTTCACCACAGCATTTGTTACGCATTCTCCAGGAGGAATCTTGACATCCACCTCCTACCTGCTGTAATAAAGCCCCTCCGTTTGCTTTTGGGCTGGGTGAGCCCAGGGCACTGTGGTCTATAGCTCCCCACAGTGGGAGATCTCTGGAAACGCTGGATAATACTTCAGGCTTTGCTGAGTTTGCAGGAGAGAGGTGGTTGAATTTGTTTCTGCTTTTTTTCTTCTTATTTTTTTTCTTTAAATCATCTCTGCACTTGGCCTGTTTCACCCTTTGCGGGAGGTAAAATATGTCCCAAGTAATGAGTTTTATTTTTCTCAGTTTGTCTGCTAGGTTGAAAGCAGCAAAAAGACTTGGTAGCCTTTGTCTCCAGTTTGGGAAAGAAAAAATGCATCCCTCAAATTCCTGCTGTGCTGCTGGTGAGTGAAATCTGTCCTGAACCACAGCTGTACATCAGTAGGGCAGGCAGAGGAACTTCTCTTACATGAAGTAGAAGCACACAGTTCTCTGCAAATGAGATACAATTCTTAGGCGTAAATGAGGAGGACAGGGATATGAAGGTAGATTCTGGTTTTCTTTGGGCCAGTAACCTTGGATAAGGCCCAACTCAGATGAAATGGTTGACATGTCTTTCAGGTCAGGCCTGCTACTCTGAAGAGAGAGGGGGAAATTCAGGCTGGATATATGAAAAAAATTAATCTTAAAAAGAGTGGTGAGGCATTGGCACAGACTGCCCAGGGGTGGTGGAGTCACCGTCCCTGGAGGTGTTAAGAACTGTGGAGATGTAGCACTGAGGGATGTGGGTTGGTGCTCATGATGCTGATGGTTGGACTAAACGATCTTAGTGGTCTCTTCCAACCTTAATCATTGTGTGATTCTCTGAAGGGCAGTGGGTGCTGATGACAGTGCCTGGAAAGGTGTCTCAGCTCTGAGACTCCATCCTGGGAAGCAGCTAGGCAAATCTGCTTGGGATTTACCTTATGGTGTCCAAGCTGGCTTTCTGTATGGCCATAGGATTTGTGACCACAAAAGAGAATGAGGGGAAGACGATGGCAAGAAGAATTGTGCTTTGGTCAAATCCTATGTCCTTGATCTTTTAGCCAGCAGGGCAGAAGACAACCAAGAGAGGTCTTGATGAGGAGATCTCTACACGTGGAGAAGCAGTGCACTACTTTATCATTGAAACTTTTGAAGGCATAAAGGAAAACAAGCATAGACTGAAAACACCTTTCTGTTGGGCTATTTCTGGTTAGCAAACTTAGACATTGTGTGCCTCAAGTCATTATTTCATTTCTTTTACTAGGACCGCGTAGGTATATTATAATGTCTCTGTAATCAAGGAAGGGGAGCAGAATGTTGTACAGATACTAGGGATCAACCCTTGGTATCTTCCCTTCTAATACGTCCAGGCTTAAAATAGCCTAAACTGTTTACTGAATACAGTTAATGGTGTTTAATCCAACTGATTTCTGCCCCATGTTTTATTGTTGCTTTTTCCAGGCAATTTAGAAATTGAAGGAAACATAAGTGTAACACATTCTTATCTTTTTATTACAGAAAATGTATTAAATCAAGCTATATAAATGTATGGCTTATGTCATATGACAATTTTTGAAAAGCAGAGTGAGAAGCTCTAGAGGGTTTGAAAAAATCCTTGCCACTCTTTCCCAACATTGTAAAAGTCAAATTCAGTGCCCTGGGAAGTTAATTTTGCTAATATTTGCAGGCTGGTAAGGGCTTTCCCAGGGAAGACTGTTGGCACAGTGCTGAGTGTCCAACCATTACTACTTCAGGAACTCAGTGCTGTAGCACAGGGCTGCAATAACATCGTTGTTGCAAGCAGATTTACACAGATACACCCAGAACAAACATTTCCTGTCATTTTTTATCTCCTTTGTTAGATACAAACACAAATGTCTCCAAGGACAATCAAATGAGAACACTTTGAAATGAGCCCAAGCAGTAAGCAAGTGCATTAACATGCAGGACCCATTTTATTTTTCCAATTAAACTCAGTTGTGTTCTCTGACCTGCATTTTAAATACTGAATGTTTAGTGAGATCCCTATATTTCCCCCTCTACCCTGCCTCCTTTCAGACTTTGTTCAACATGTGAATAGCTCCATTAGGGAAATGTGAAAGCACTGGACTACGCATTGACTTGCTGTTCTGACATTCCAGAGGGAGATGCTACTAAGCTGTAAATTACAGACTTGGACATCATTGATTTGAATTCAGATTTGGCCTGAAAAGCTAGGTTTAGCTGTTTGACCTGCCCTGACCCATCTCTGTCTTTTGTTGGGGAAGGTACCTGATTTGCTTGCAAATTCCTTCCTGCGTTACTGCATACAGAAATCTGAAGTATTAAGATGTTTTAGCCCATATCTCTTGCTTTGCTGATGTAAAAATCATTTTGCTCCCTGTCATAAAATAAGGCTTCCAAACATACTGTTTGTGCCTTTTCTCTTTGTGACAGTGTCAGAATTGTAGCTGAGAAACACTGTGTTGTTTATAAAACCCGTGAAACCCCAAACATGATTAAAGCTAATGTTGAATACAAGAATGAAATAAGTATTTAGAGTTCCCTGAGATGGGTTTGGAAAGTGACAGGGTAGTAAGGCATGATTCCAGGGAGAAGTATGATACCCTCTGCTTGAATCACAGCGTAGTACAGAGCTTTGCTTTCACAGGACAGAGCTGATGCCAGTGCTGATGTGTCTGAGCTGTGCTAAGCACAGCAGTGACAGCCCCTACATGGAGAAGGAGATGTAATGAAGCGCTGAACTGGGGGATGTCACCCATTTCCTCAAGTGAGATTTGGGTACAGAAAGCTTCAGGGCATTGCTACACTGCAATAAAAACTACAGATCTTTAAGTTCTGCTTCCACAGGAGGAACAGATTTGCAAGGGAGCTGTCAGACGCGTGGAGTATTGGTAGCTGTGATGGGACTCTGCAACGAGCAAAAAGTCCTCTTCAGACTCTTCAGCGGAGTCTGTTGTGATAGGACAAGGGGAAATGGTTGCCAACTAAAAGAGGGGAGATTCAGGCTGGATATAAGGAAAAAGTTTTTTACAATAAAACTAGTGAAGCTTTGGCATAGGTTGTCCAGAGATGTGGTGAATGCCTCATCCCTGGAGACACTCAAGGTCAGGCTGGATGGGGCTCTGAGCAGCTGATGTGGCTGTGGGTGTCCCTGTTCAGTGCAGTGGGATTGGACTGGATGGTCTCTAAGAATCCCTTCCAACTGAGAGGATTCTGAGTCTGTGCTAACGGCTGTGCCTAGGCTTAAAGGAACAGAGGGTCAAGGAGGCAGAGAAGATGTACTAGAAAAAGATGTTCACTGACTGCCTTCCCTTAACTCATGCTTACTTTGTTTCATCATTTTAGAGATATTTTTCCATGCATTTTTTATACTTTTTTAACGATCTTATCCCACTTACTAAAGCAGAATACTTCTTCCATTTTCCCTTTTCCTGTTCCTGTTCCTCCCAAGAAGTGCAGCACAGAGGTAACAGCCCTTGAGTTAACTCTCCTTGTGATGAAGACCTGCTGCTATTTCATAGAATCATAGAAGCACAGAATGGTTTAGGTTGGAAAAGACCTTAAAGATCTCGAGATCCAGCCTCCTGGGCAGGTTGCCATTCACCAGCTCAGGCTGCCCACTGCCTATCCAACCTGATCTTGAATGGGGGTCAGGAATGGGGCATCCACAGCTCCTCTGGGTCGCCTGTTCTATATGAAAGATGCAGTTAAGTTTCAGGGCTCTCAATATGTGAAGTGTAGCCAAGATTTCTCATAGTGACAGCTGACCTGAACAGTTTGTGCTTTGCGCATTTTGAATGTAGTACACAGCAATGATACAGTGATTTCATTCATGTGCTGTCTCCCCACTGACATTATTCACCCCTCTCCCCAGGTCTCCAAGTCTGGGGGGAGTTAAGCAATCTGTATTTATCCGACATTGGTGGATGCTACTGTTGGTGCTGAAAGCAGTGATTCCCCTTCCAGGGTATACTGAAATTGGATAAACCCTCCATCACACTCTCATACATTTTGCCATGTTAGAAGACAGAAGCTGAGAAATTGTTCCTTCAAGCTGGCTGTTAGAGTTAGCAGTGGTATTTAGAGAGGTCCTTTTAAGTGCTTCCTGGATGTTTTAGGCTCAGAGTTAGCTGTGATTTTGAAATTTAAGCAACAGAATGTTGCATTTGCTCTTTATACTTGCTGAAGGCAATGAGTTTTGGAGGGCTTGTGAACGCATTGGAGGCAGAACTAGAATTCATGATATACTGCTTAATCTGGAGAAATTATGTGGAAAAGTGTATGTGCAGTGTTGATTTTGTGTTAATTAACAGTTTGAGCACAGGATGAGGGGAGAAGCACACTTAGAGAGCAGTTCTGTAAGAACAGATCAGGGGAGGTTATGATGGATCTCAAACCAAACACAGACAACAATGTCATACTATTGTGAAAGAAAGCAGTCCTCATACTGGGATGTATAGGCTGCGGTGTCATTTCCAAGACATGTTTAGTAAACCTCCTGTCTTTGTCCTCTGTGGTTGAGCTGGGGGTCAGAGCCCGTAAGGAACTGAATGGCTTTAAACTCAGAGGAGATTTAAGTTAGATGTTGGGAATAAATTCTTTTCTCAGAAGGTGGTGAGGCCTTGGCACAGGCTGCCCAGAGGAGCTGTGGGTGCCCCATCCCTGGAGGTGCTCAAGACCAGGCTGGATGGGCCCTGGGCAGCCTGAGCTGGTGGGGGGCAACCAGCCCATGGCAGGGGGTTGGGGCTGGGTGGGCTGTAAGGTCCATTCCAACTGTAACCATTTTATGATTCTATACAGGGCACTGTGTTTGTAGAAAGATGTGGTCATTCAGTGAAAGAGTAAGGATGACATGACATTGGTCTTCATATAAATAAAACGTAATAACATAGTGGGATAAATTGTATTTGATAGCTGTGGGAGGCACGAGTGGAAGTAATGAGCATCACTGCTGTGTTGGATGAAGGGAAAGTCACTCTGGAATGAACCAAGTGGCCAATACGTAATTTGTAATGTAGGAGAATGTTAGGAGTAAAGCAAAGGTCTGTCCAAGAGACAGTGTAGTTCATTTCGTGGTAGGGGATTGAACAAGATGACTCTTTCATGCCCCTTCCAGCCCCCTGGTTCTCTCTTCTGATTCTGGGACTGAAGAACAGCAATTTTGCATCTGAGTGGGCCTTAGACCCCTAGGGTGACAATGAGATATTTTAATGGAATCAAAGTTGGAAGGGACTTTTAAAGGTCATCTAGTCCAGCTCCCCTGCAATAAACAGGTAGCTTGAATGGAGGCCTAAGTGAGTTGGAAGGAAATGAAACCTCTCCCAAGGCAATGTGATGGGGAGTGTGATCTCTTTGGGTAGGTCAATAATCCTTCTCCCCACCTCTGAAGAAGAACTAGTTCAGGAAAGCAGAATTAGGCAAAATATAATTGGCTCATGGTTGCAGAAGTGTCCAGAGATCTCCCTCCGGTTGTATTTCCTACCCTGTCCCACCATGCAATGACATTATGTGGGATCTGCAAGAAGAGGACTGCTGGATTTGCCCCTTGAAGCATTCAGCTGGGGTAGCTGCAAAGGGGATTTGCTTTCATAAAAGCAGCACGTTCACTTGGAACTATAGGATTTGCTGCTATCTGTGGATTTATGCTAACACTACAAACACAGACTGAGATCAGAAAGATGGAAGTTTAGCACCCAGAGGAGTAAATTCCTCTTCAGTTATTGCCATAGCCCTTCTTGTCAAGTCTGGACTGTATAAGCAGCTCTGAGCACTTGCTTTCTCTGTTCTTCCACGCAACAAACAGCAATATTTTTAACCAAGGAGAAAATTGGAAACAGGTCACAGTTTACTTTAGCAATTAAAAAAAACTTGCTATTTATGCAGAATATGAAGCAATTTGGGCTTTGCTCAGCAGGGAGTAAGATGGTAATTGCACAGTGTCATTTTTCTCTTGCTCATTTCCAAAAAAAAAAAAAAAGACAAATATGATTTGGGACTTATTTTGGCAGATAGGACACCTGTGCTTGCTTCCTGGGATTGAAAGAGAGAAAACAAATTGGAAATTTCAGTCTCAGACAAAAAAATAAATGTCCAGGGGAAAAGAAAGTGATGCTAATAATTCCAACACAATGCCATCATGGTGTGTATAGGCTTGAGCACAATCCAAGGAGCTTTAAACTCCCAAATACTAGTTCAAACATGTTCATATAAAAAGGATAGTGTGCCTTAACCATGAATAAAAGGGATGGGGGAAGAGTCATGGGGATCATTTTGAGCCAAACTTGTTTTTAATGAAGCCCCTCCAAGTTTTGCCACTAACTTCAGTAAAGTCAGATTTCACCCCATGGAAATGATCCTCGCTAGTACTAGAAATAGACTGAACTTTTATATAGGTGGGTGGAACTTTTCTCTCATTTCTGTGAATTTTCCAGGTTTGCTTTGGGAGTTAAGTTATGCAAATAAATTAAATGGGAAAAAGCGTGCGTGTGCGTGCCTGCATGTGGTTTTAAAAAGCATGTTGAATGCATTAACACTGAATGAGAGTGGAGGGAATTTACAAAACATTTTACATTCTACTAATTCCTGAGCTACGCAACAGATGTAAGAGTAAACCAAGTGGCACTGGTAGAAGAAGCTTTTTGCAGAGTTCCATTGACATCTGGCTACAGTTAAGACATGCCTTTTTAATTCAAAATGAATACCCTTTCCAAATATGCAGTCCTATAGGCTGTGAATTGGGAAGGGCCAATGTTAGTCAAGGGGACTGTAAAGAATAATGTTTGCTATTGGGAGAAGTGTTCAATAACTTGCATGTTATGAGCTTTCAAATTGCTTTGGCTATGGATCTAAGTATTGCAGTGATGAGCTGCGCAGGATTCAAAAGGAATCCGAAGAGAAAAAGGGAGAAAGACTCATACTGCAGAGAATCTCCTCTTGATGGCTGTCTTCTGCTGAGATGTGAGCTGTATTGGACTGCTGACCCAGTTGATGCCCTTGCTCCAGTCTCTGCCCAAGCATCCTGGCACTGATACCAAGAGTTGTGTTGCCTCATTTGGAGACCAGTGCAGAGACCCGCAGCCTTTGGACAGGGCACATTCTTGGACAGGCCTTGTGAAGGCAAAGAATTTACTATTAAAGAGTAGAACAACTCAGAGAGAAAGAGACTACACAAGACTCTGTTTCAAGGCTGATACAGGCTTTTGGCATTAAAACATTCAGCCTGTTTCTGTGGGACAAATCTGGCACTCCTGGTGAATTTTTATTCCATTGGCTTCCTGGCACCATTTCTGTAGTTTTGCTGTGATTTGCCTCCACATTTGTCCCTATCTCCAATTTGCAGCTGAACTGTGCTCTAAAGAAAGTCATAAATCCTTCACATCACAGTTTTTTTGCACACAGCATGGCTGTGACACTAGGAATTGAAAGATAGTTAACCAGGTCCTGTCAGTGTGAGAGTTTCTCCGTGTTTTGTACAAGTTCAAACGTATCATTTATCTGTGTGATACTTGCTGTGTACTAATGCTAGGAGCAATATTTATAATGAACTCTCCTTAGGAAAAGTTTAAAGTCAGCATTTTACACACTTCATCTCATTGCCAACCACCTTAAACAAAGTCCATAACATTTTTTGTCTTAAGTCCTGACATCCTTTGCCTTCTGTGGTGAATTGCCTCCCCTCTTATTTACCCGTTGACTTCTTGGTGGAAGAACTTCTGTCATTTGTTCCTCCTTCCTGATGCTTGACCTGAACCTTGGGTCCTTCCACAGGTTGCACTCAGTTTGTCTGCATGTCATCAACTGTTTTTTGCAGGACATCTCTAATGTGTAGTCTTTCTTTTTCAGATGTTGTACAAAGGGACATGGTTTAGTGGGGAAATACTGGTGGCAGATGGATGGTGACTGGATGATCTTGGAGGTCTTTTCCGACCTTGGTGATTGTATGGTTTTACAGTTCTTATGCTACGATTTTCACACGGCTATCATTTCATCCAGGCTTTTTACTGTTCTGTATTTGAATTAACACAAAGCATTTCAGCTTTGTTTCGTGTATTTCTGAGTGCTGCTATTATTTCTCCACTTTTCTGTAGTGAATCAACGCAGTCTTTGCTGTAAGACTAATACACAGTTGATCATCATTGCATGGGTCTTTTTATTTTATTATCAAGGGGTTGACTCCCAGCTCAAAGCAGCCTGCAACATGAGCCTCAGTCATTCCCTTCTTACATTTTCTGTTTTCTCCTCTTGTTCCCCCTGCATTTGGAAAAACTTTGAGAATCACCAAAGCTGCTTTATCAGTGACCTCAAAAACTATCTTCCAGCCTATTGATACATCAAACTCATTGCTTCTCTTGCAGATACATATTTGTGCTTTCCTGCAAGCCTGCACCAGTCATCACTTTTTATGTTTTATAAGCTATTTGGGGCATGCACTTGCTCTGTTGGTACCACCTCCAGGACAACTCTTCTCCTCACCAGCTGAGACCCCTCAGGTGCTCTTGGAATTTGAGAAGAGAAGGAAGTTTGCAGATTATTTGGTAGGCTCCACCTGTGTACCTCTGAGCCCTGACTTTTGGGAGGCTTTCTTTAACCTTTTGTCCAGCGTGGAAACAATGAACTGATTCCTCTCTCATTTTAGGGAAAGTGCTGTAAACCTTTAGCCTCTGACCTCCCTAATGAGCTGTCCTGGCAGAAGCATGCTCTGTGCGTGCTTCTCAGTCCTTCCTGCAAGGCAGAACTAAACATCCATATCTGGCTGCAGTTCCTCTGCAGTCTGGAAAAAACTTCCCTTTGGTGCAGTAAAATGGAAAACTCATTTTGCGTGCTTCAGCCAAAGACCATGAAATTCAGCTTGTGAACTTTGCATGGCAGCAGCATTGGAAAGCTGAAGTATCTTTGTGATGCAGTAAAAAGTATATGGAAAGTGAGCTGTTGGGGGAATTTTGATCATATTGAACTTATTATTCACTACATGTCAGATCTGTAGGATCATGATGTGTTCACAAATTTTGTGAATGAGTGTAATAGCACTGAAGTACAACCTCCCTGGAGATGCAGTACTGCTATGAGCCGCCTGTACTCTTTGGTATAGTGCCATTCCAAAACATCTCCTGTGCAGGATTAACTTGATGAGGCAATCCCGGTGTGATGGGGTGGGAGACATTAAACCAGACTGAGCCCCAGCCACCAGACAGGAGAATATGGGGAAGGAATCTCCCTCTTACAAAAGATGTCTTTTTAAACAGAGTCATTCAAGTTGGAAATGACTGCTAAGATCTTCAAGTCCTACCATCAACCCATCACCACCATAAAACTTTATACAAGTTATACCAGACAGCAGAAGTCTGAGTTTCTTTGAGATCTAAGAAGGATCACCCCATAACAAATGACATATTGCTGATTTTTGATTTTTTATACTTTTAGAAATGAATAAGAGAAAAAAAGTAGTATCTTTAGGGATTCAAATATCTGATTTCTGAGCATACGAATTACCTATCTCTTAGCACTTGTTTAGACTTTTGTTTTCAATGTCTGTCTTTATTTCTATTTCATGCTAGTATGAGTAGGTAGAATAACATATGTACTGCTGTAACTAGCTATGTCTGGTTAGCCAAAAGCATATATATAAAACAAATGTTGAGGGGAAATGTGCCTATTACAGGTAAATGCCATGAAATTGCTTTCTAGACATGCGATGATGCCTCCAGCAAAGAAATACAGGCTCTTCGTACATCCCCAGTTTCCTCTTTAGGGCTTTCCCCTCTTTATACCAATTGTGTAATTCTAATTTCAGGGGTCTTAGCGTGGAGAATCATTGGCAGCACATCACTGTTAGCATCACACCATTATGCCTTCCTGTTAGATAAACAGCATGAAAAGGAACAATCGTATTGTGTTATTGTCAGCTTTCCTTTTATTCTGCCCTGCTGGGTTTCTGACTATTAATTCTGAGGGCTACTGTTGCATATGAGGTAGCTAATGATCAAGTAATTTATGCTAATTACATACATCCTGTTGCTGGTACTGCATCCCAATTATGTGAAGCAAGGCAAAAGCTCGGAGCATTTCTTACATGGTGTTTCTTGCTTTTACAAAGAACAACATGCCGTCTTTTCCCCTCTGCTTTACAGATCCATAGTGTCTGTTTGATAGATGTTCCTCTGAGGAAGCATTCTTTGGCTGTCTGTTACTCTGTGTGTTGATATTCCTACACTGTTCCCCAGCAGGCCCACTTATTGCCAGTGCTGGCACTGTGAGCTTCTCTAATTTGCACCACATGCTCAGGTGGGAGTTACGCAGCCCGCTGGGAGCAGCCTGATTTTCTCTGCAGACATTTCAGTGGTGCCATAGGCAATAAATCAGTGTCCTGGACCGAGGGTGTTATTCTCTGAGTCACTCACAATAAGAATTCAGCTAAAGATCCTCTGTGTTTTAGCTCTGAGATGGATGTCATCCTTGAGGAAAACTACTTGTACAGAAGTATTGCTTTAACATAACAAATATTTTTGGGCTGACTTACCAGCTTGGCTGCTGATGTGCTGAGAATACTGCAAGCCTGTGGTGAGGATGAAAGTCGTGCTCATCAACGTTGCTCTCTTGTGTCTCCTGCCTCTTGTTACCACTTGTTTCCTTGGGACAGAGACTAATGTTGGTTGGTTTGGTTTGATTTCCTTCTTTCACAGGGCTGTGATGTGTGACAGGATCCACTCTAAAATAAATATTTTTGATGGCTTGTTCAAAACCCAGAACAAAACATGGTTATCAAAAAAGAAGATGCTCCTATTTTTCTTTTTTGTCCACACCTGACAATCTGCAGTGCTTCAAGCTCATTAGATCATGCTGCTGTTAAGCAGTACTCATAAGGTCTTCTATACGAAATGCTGCCAAGCTGTTCCTATAAAGGGTGTCTCACCACTGACGTCTTTCATAAGGAGAGTTTACGTTGATTAATTACTTAAAGCAAGTAAAATATTAAAAATGCTATAAACCATAGTGTTTCTTCCATTTTCAAAGGAAAGTTCTACTGAGAAATGAATAGCATAGTACATCTCAGATTTAGATAATAAATGACAAAGGGAGGGAGGCAAATTAAAAGGCAAGAAAGGAAGCACAATTCCTAAAGAATTATGTGTATGGATGACATAGTGTGTCAAATGCAAAAAGCCTTTGTGAGATCAGGAGGCCTTCATTGCTGGTGTCTGGAAAAGAATGAAGTCAGAGGAGGAGAGTTTTCCACAAGCAAGAAAGAAAATGACTGTGAAGAAGTCTCAGACATGTAGTGATAAAAACAATGGGAAAAAAACTATCTATTTCTTCATTCAAGATATAAAAACAGAACAAAGCAACCAACAAAAAATTAGGATTAGAAATGTAATTTGGAACAGCAGTAGAGATATACTAAGGGTATGTTGATACCCAGTTCCTATCAGACTTCTCCAGTTATGCCTTTGTAAAAAAAAAAATTGCCATAATATTTCAATTCTGTAGAGATCAACAAGCTTTAAACCAGAATGCAAGTATTCCATTTGTATATGAAAGAGGTATATGCATGTGTGGTAATGCATGTCCAGGATGACATAGGCTGTCCAGGGTGGAGTCACCATCCCTGGAGCTGTTCAGAATTGATGGAGTTATGGCACTGAAGGACATGGTCAGTGGGCATGGTGGGGATGGGTTGATGGTTGGACTAGATGATCTTAGTAGGCTTTTTCAACTACCATGATTCTGTGATTTTGTAGTGGCTCACAAGTGCTACCAGAGTCCAAACTGGAAACATTCTTCTCTCAGTCAGTGTCAGAGTGGGAACTGCATTCACTACTGGCAAGTTCCAGTGTGATGATTTAACTGTGGCTTTTCTTCTGTTGTGGAGGGAGCACACAGCTCTGCCCTCAGATGGAGTGTGGGGGTTACCCTATGGAATTCTCCCCACGCCTTTCAAGCCCCTTACCATGTGTGACAGGAGGAGTCAGATGTGCACTCCAGCGCTTGTTTGGAGGTGGCAGCTCAGAATTCTGACCATGTGTGAAGTTCCCTTTCTGCCTTTACTTGGCAGTTTTCTCCTCTTGGAGGTGATTTGATATAAAGGAGAAGTGTGAAAGAGAATATTCACATTGCCATTTGTCCCTCAGGTACAGGCATACCTGGATGAACTCCTGGTTTGATCCAAAGATGTCTTTTCTTCCTTTTTTATTCAGCATAAGGGAATTCCTCACCAGCTTGTTCTTGCAGTAGCCAGGCCAACAATGACAAGAATGTGGAATTCAAGCAAGCAATTATATTTGCAGTGGTGTTTAACAGTATTCCTTCATCTGAAACAAATCAGTTACAGTCCAGTGAAACCTGCTATACCTAGTGCGAGTACATAATGGAGTCCTTGTTGCGTATTTCCAGATTGTGCCAGGTCACTTAAACAGGTTCAGTGAGAGGCAAGAGGAGAGAAATTTTATGTTTTATTAACCAGACACATAGAAACCTGTATATCTTATTTAAACTCCTTTCACATAGAAAAATCTGCCGTTTTATTCATAAAACTATTCTCCAGGTGCTGCAAAACATTGTAGGTATGAAGTCCAGGAGTATAACTTTGAATTAACTGTGAATGAGAGCAATAATCACTGGCCACGGTAGGAAAAGTCAGCTAACAGACAAAACGAACGGGAGTTACTCTGACTTTGATGGCCTCTGAAATGCTGCTGTATCATCTGTACCAGTGGTATTCAACCTGTGAACCCTGGGTGCCCAAGTGCCAGTATGTTATACAGCAAATGATGTGCTTGGCATTTCATTTCCAAAAAAAATCATTTGCTCCATGCTGAAAAATCCTCAGCAACCTGCAGATCAATAAATATCACCCAAAAAATGTGGTGTTGTGTGATAGATAATCTTATAAATGTCATCCACAATGTGAAGTGGTAATTTAGAATCGTAGAGTCATTAAGGTTGGAAAAGACCTCTATGGTCATACAGTCCAACCGTCAGCCCGTTCCACTGACCACATCTCTCCGTGCCCGTTCGCTACAGTTCTTGAACACCTCCAGGAACAGTGACTCCACCACCTCCCTTTGCAGCCTGTGCCAATGCCTCACCACTCTTTGTGAGAATAAATGTTTCATAATATCCAAACTGAACCTCCCCTGGCACAACTTGAGGCCATTCCCTTTTGTCCTATTGAATTTGGAAGGCACACCACTGTGATCCTCAACTCGCATCTAGAACAGAATTTGGTTCTTCATGTTTCCTGACCTAAAGAATCAGCTCCTTCTCTTGAAAGCGAAAGGCCTTAATAGTCTTAGGCTGTGCTGCACAGAAAATCCTTCTTGTTATTGAAATGAGAGGGACCACACCTCTTCAATGCTTTCATTGACATAGTAACTGTTTACAGTTAGGGGAGTGAGCTGCAATTGGTATGGCAGTGTCCATCCAGCAGCCCTATAGTTAATGCAGTTAATGTCTGCTATTGCAGAATTTGTTGTTTGAATTATTCTGCAGTCTGTGCAATTCTCTTTAAAGTGAAAACACACTGATCCAGAGTGAATTGAACTACGAGGTCCTAAATGGGAGTGCAATGTACTGTACTACAGTAGCAAATTTCATGGATTAATGGCCAAATTGTTGTCTCATGAAAGTCTGATGGCAAAATTCCTGTAGGCTACAAAAGAGGCAGGACTTTAATCTAAGGAATGGTTCCATTTGAAGCATTTGAGTGTCTCCCCAGAGCCAATTATTAAATTAGAAACACCATAATAACTGAGCTCAAATTTATTTTAGGACAAGGAGATGCAGCCGGGAGGGCAGTGCATGCTCGTCGTGTGATTTCTATGGTGACTTCGTTACAGAACTCAGCCCCAGTCTTTGTACAGTGTAGACAGTAATTCTGAGATGAGACAAAGCCTGAAAGAACTGCATTGTAATTGCTGAAAAGAAGCTGTTTCCATCAGCCGTCTTGTCAGGCAGCTTGGCAGTGTAGAAGCAGAAAGGTCTCTTCTGGTTACTGACCTCCACTGTGCTCTCTTCTTTCAGTGCCATCAGTAGGCACGACCTGGCTCTGCTCCAGGCTCAGAGCAAACCCCAAGTAACCAAACAGTTGCTGACAAAACCCACACTCCGTAGAGTGTCTCTACAGCGCACCGTAATGTCTGTGTTTCTTTGATGGTAAAAATGCATTCGCAGGGCTCCGAGTGAAAGTTGTGTTATGTATTTCAGTTTTTACGTTTTCCCAATCATTGTTAAGTAGAAGAAATCGACTGCTAAAGGCCTTCCCAGTACTGGGTTGGGCTGAACTCTCCAAGTCTGAGGGTGAGGACCTTGGTTATCCACCAGGCTGTGCGTCCACCAACTCCACTAAGCCCTCTGGATGAACCAAAGCCTTTTAGTGGGAGCAGTTCCTTGGTTACAGCATAATGCAGCTTCCAGTTGGACTAAGTGGCTCACTGGGGTGAGATGAGCAGACTACATTAACAGGCAGGAAAACTGATTTTGTGTTTTCTTCTTTGTTTTCCCAAAGGCTTTTTCTCCTTGTCTGGCAGTCTGAATGCATATCACAGGATCACAGAATCACAAGGGTTGAGAGGGACCTCTGGAGATCATGAAGTCCAACTGCCTGCTAAAGCAGGTTCCCTAGAGTATTTTGCACTAAAGAATCTTGTTCCATTTTTGATCATAGCTGTGAATGTATTTAGCCACTGCAAAACTAAATCTCTGGGACCTGAACTCAGTGTGTATTAGAGAACCATCCTATGAACACTTGTTTGATGATCTCAGTAGTTATTTTTCTGCATCTATAAGGGCCCCTGGAAAATATGGCTCTGTTTTCATTAAATTATAATTCAGTTTTCATTTTGAATGAGTAGATTTGATCCTTAATGCTGTTTTTTATTAGAGATTGGAAAAGGAAAATGAGTTGGGTTTTTTTTTTTTGCATAGGTAGCCCAAGTACATAAAAAAGTACTGTACCTGCTAGCTAAACTCACATCCAAAGGCAATAAGGTGAGACACTTCAGACAAGTAGAAATAGAAGAATTTATGTTTGGAAGAATGTGCTTTGTTGGCATTTGTTACATACATTCTCTAATACCAGACTTTGTCAATTCTGTGTATATTAAAAAGCCTCATATTTCCTTCCAAGAAAAGTAGCTTAATAATGTAGTATTTTTATTGTTAAAGAGGTTATATTTATTTTTAAAGCCTCAAGTCTGTAACATCATTAAGCCTCACTATGTTTTGCTGTCCCTTCAATTTTCACTTATGGAAGGATTTATTTTTAAGTAATAACATGATAATTGTCATTACTTGTGTTTTATGTTTTTGTCTAGCAGACAAATCCCAAAGGCTTATCATATCTCATCTGCTTTGAAAAAAAAGTTTTGCCATTTAATTTTCTGGACCTGGTGTTTTTGCATTGGAATCCAAATTGTCTTAGGCTGGAAAGATGGGTTGGGCTGAGCACTAAGACAGACTTTCCAGTTAAGGAGCAAAGAAAGCTCAGTCCACTTTGCTTTCCCTTTCAATACATTCAGGACGTGGTTTTGCATGGTCTCAATGCCAGCTTCATAATTTCCACCGTTCCCCACTACTGAACAAAGACCTGCATCAAGCTCAGAGCAAAACTGCAAGGCTTGGGCAGAAGAGATGATTTTCAGAGCATCTCATAGAGCTGGCTTTAAAGTTCTCCTGTATGAAATTTATTCCAGAAGGACTGGCTCAGCCCTTTGGGTTACAGGCTCTACTTGCTCACCCTTGTGCTGTGCACCACTGAATCTCACCTGGGGCTCAGCCGTGGAGAGCTGCCCTCCTTCCTTCAGGGAGTGTGGGCTCCTTGCACTTCAGCTCTTCTCTGTGCTTTGTGTTTGGGAAGGGTCAAGTTTTCAGAGCTCTAGGAATAAAGGGTTGTTTTGAATTGTGAAGGGTTGGTTTGTTGAAAGGAAAGGCATTGGGTCATTCCCAGGAGGTCAGACCCTGGATCCACTTGACTATCTCTGAAAGTTTCTTCCAGAGCTAGAAGGCCCTTATAGCTCGTATGCAGCTCACACACGTCTTGCCCTCAAATGTGGTATTGTCTCTGAGGGCTGGACACTGCAGCAGTTCTGAGATAACATCTCTATCAGAATTCATTCTGTGTATCTGAGGGCTCCATCCATTGTTCTCTTTAAAACAACAACAACAACAACAACAAACCAGCAAGACCTAAGATTGAGCATCGCAGCAGAAACAGCCTGGAAACAAGTGTATACGGTTGAGTACAGGGCCCACAGCTTTCCCAAATGAAGCAGGCATCCACTCTGTGCTAAGCGGGGTTATTTTGCTGTCTTCAAATTGGTGCTGACACAGCCTAGAGCAGCAACTGTGTTGACCACCATGGGGTGTGTGCTTGGAGGATCTCTGTGTTCTTTTTGCTGATGTTATCAGTGCACAGGACATCTTCATGAAAGTAGCCAAGTTGCAAATAGCTGAAAATAAACACATTCTAGTGGCAAGTTTTCTTTATTAAGTGGGAAAGTGTGAGTAAGGGTCATCCTACAGATTTGGCACTAGTAATATTCATTTCCTTAGGTTCTGACACACGCACGTCTAATAACAACTAGGAAAAAAAAAACACAACAACTTTGCTTCAGGAAATCATCAGATGAAATGCAATAACAGTGTGTTATTGTGCTGCAGCCCATACAAAATGTTCACTGACGTTCTTGGAAGCTCCCAGTGATACATCCTGGAAATAGCAACTTCAGCGTGAAGCTGTGCCACTTAACTTCTTAGTGGGTTTTTTTGTGAAAGACAATCAGAAGAGAAGGATTCACGGGATGGAATGAACAATTTTTATTGTACTAAAGTAATAGGAATCCTTTAATAATAAAAATCTGATGGAACTTGGAAGTGCCTAATCACAGAATTGTAGGAGTTGGAAGGGACCTCTAGAGATCATCTAGTCCAACCACCAGGACGTTCCCTGAGAGCTCCCCTTGGGCCCAGGAGTAGTACCAACTTTCAGGGCAGTACATGGCCATGCCAGGGGGCTGGGATGTTCCCTCCCAGCTGCCACAGGATATCATGAAAGATACACGGTGCAAAACCCATTGACTGCTCATTTGCTCCTTACCCATCCCATGCTGCTTTTTTTGTCACATTGGTTTTGACAAAAAGGATTAGTCCGTCAAGCTTGTTTCTTACCCAGCTGGCTGGACTCACTTGGCACTGTTAGTGTGCTGTTTCTGCTGGCATTCAGCATGCAGGATCTGACCATGTGCAGTTATTGAGCATAAGACACGATAGCATTAAAAACTGCTGGGGACCTGAACTCGGGTGCTCCTCTTGCCACCCTGATTATTTTTGGCCATCCCAATATAAGCAGGACTTGTTACTGTTAGAGAGCATCCAAAGGAGGGCTACAAAGATGGAAAAGCGTCTGAAGGGCAAGGTGTGTGAGGTTTGTTTTCCCCAGAATTTACATCTAGTTTTTCAGCTGTGGATGTTCAGGACAGAGCTCTTCAGTTCAGTTATTTGTAACACTAAGCACATTCCAAATCACCTTACACTTCCATTGCTGTTATATGACTGTGGTGCCAGAGGAGAATCAAAACCCCAGTCTGAAAGCTGAACTTCAGGGATCCGTTCCCAAAGGTGTGCCCGGTTTTGGAGAAAACAAAATCAGTGATCATTGTGCTGTACTGCATACAGGTTTTTCACAGCAGATCATAAGTGAAAATCACTGCAACCTTCCCAGCTTTCCCAGACCATGTTGGGCTTTGCCTCTGCTCCCAGCAGTATACCAGGATCTGTCACCAAGGCAGGAATTACGCAGCTGAAACCTGGCTTTGAAGAGCAACCTGAAGTTTTTATATATCAAAGCAGGCATCTCCTAACAAATTCAGGTGCTGATGCTTTAGTGATTGTCTTTTCCCCATCATCTAGGTAGCAGGCAAAGTCACGCTTCATCCATGCATCGTTTAGTCCTATTGTTTCGATTATCAATGAATAGATGTTCTGCTGGAGGAAGGAAGCTGCAGCGCTGGCCTTGGCCAACATTCATCCTAGCTAGGAGAGGCTGGATGAGCTGTGCTGAGGTGGACAGGCAGCAGCCATGCCAAGAACAATATTTTTGCATGTGAAGTTACAGCATCTAATGGAATCAAGAACTGAACCTTTTCTTTTTTTTTNTTTTTTTTTTTTTTTTTTTTTTGTAAACTCATTTGAAGGTTTGCCAGCGGGATGATGTACAGCTTCCTAGTCATAATGAGCAGGTCAGCTGTCTTGACCAATGTGTGGTCACGCATGTTGCAAACTGACAGAAATGTTTTATTGCATCTTGCTGTAGTTCCTGTTCCATAGAAACATTTGTCAAACAGCTCATGAAATCAAAAGGTTTTTAATCTTTAAATTTCATCTCAAAGTGTTTGTGTTTCTTTTTTTCTTTTCTCCATTCTGGACTTGTGTAACTTATTTCATACTGCCCTTGATTAAAAACAGTTGGAAGAGAAGGATGGGAGTTTTCATTTTTGAACTTTTTTTGGAAAAATCTCAGGAACTTTATTTGATTTATAGTCTACTGTAAATATCTTTCCAGCGTCGAGTACTTTTGACATTGAAAGTGGTTAAGCTCAATCTCAAGAAAGTGAAAAAAATATTAAAGCGTGTATGAAATTAGCAGTGTTTTGTCACCTGGACTATTTGGACATAGTTCTGCTCACACCATATGGAAAGAATAGAACTAAACTTTTGAGGAGCAAAGAAAGTAGGAAATAAAAGGACTGTATCACTGGAAGAATATTTAGAAGTCCTGGGGGGGGAGTTTGATAGAAAGGATGTATCATTTTCTATTTGTATTATTGTACAAATTGCAATCCAGATGCTCCAGAATCAGGGCCAGAAATGCCGAGTGTGTGTTATTGAGAGACAACTCACATCAGGTTGACAACAGACCAAGATAGCAGGCAGAGTGCACGCAGAGATGATGAGAGCTGTCGACCCAAAAGGTCAGCTCACACGTATATGAGTACTTCATGCATCTTCCCTCTTCTCTGCACTAAAAAGGAAGGAAAAAAAAATGAAGTAAAATATTCAGATAAGGAAGAGGATGAGGGGTCAGGTCAGAGGTAGTCACAGTAGGCAAGCTACTTTCCTTAGTGATGCCAAAAGCCATTTGGACAGTGGGATGACTGATCTCAGCACTAAAACAAAACATGTGCTTGGCAAAACAGCAGCCCCTGGGGTCAGTGGGGAGATCATCATGGGGCCGGATGGAGGCTGGGCTGGAAAAGGGCACGCATTTGTGCTGCATATCACTGAATCATAGAATCGTCTCTGTTGGAAAGATCCCTTAAAGGCCATCTGGTCCAACTCCCCTACAGTGAACAAGGACACCTACAGCTAGATTAGGTTGCTCAGAGCCCTGTCCAGCCTGACCTTGAGTATCACCAGGGATGGGACATCTACCACCTCTCTGCTCTATTCCAGTGCTTCACTACTCTGATCATAAAAAAAGTTTTTCCTTATATCTAATCTAAATCTTCCCACTTTTAGTTTGAAACCATTACCTATTGTCCTATTACAGCAGCATGAAGGCCTTCTTGTGCCTCCTGAGGATAGCTGTACACAGGAATTTGTTCCAGGAGTGGGGACTGATTCTGGTCACAAAGCCAGTGTGAGCCTCACAGGGAGCAGCTGCGGACCCTGATTCACATTAATCAGGGACAGACAGAGTGCACGCCCCCAAAAAAGCCCAACATGGTGTTACTGTATCTCCTTTTTATAGGCCATACAAGATTACAGGTAGGTCTGCCCCTTCACTGGTGCACCGCAGTGCCATTGGGCACATATGCCTTGAACCTTCTGATGAGTTGATGGTTGAACTAGATGGTCTTAGTGGTATTTTCCAATCTTAATGATTCTGTGGGCCTCCCACATGTCATGACAGTGGCCATTTCTCTGCCAAGCCCAGCATTAGCTGCCGGTGTTGGAGTCTAGCAGAGTTCTCACTGTGAGATGGACTGTGGAAGTGACAAGGGGAAAAAAAGTGACCTGGAGCCTCAAGCAGGAAATGGAGGCTCACACAGATTTCCTGTGGGATGCACTGTGTTCACCTGCGCATTCAGTTGTCGTCCAGTGGTGGTTATATAAAGTGGAGGAGACCTTACTGCTCGTTTTTCTGGTGTATTTGTGAAGTGATCTTCTGAAACAGCCAGCTGTACGGCTTAGGCAGTGCATGCCAGTGGTGTTCAACCAAATGCAGCCATCAGCAATCACCCATGAACGGTCATCACGCTCCAACACACCTCTGGAACAACCTCAAGGTTTGGAGGAACTCGTCCTGGAGGTGTAACAGCAAAGGAGATGTAAGCTGCAGAGAGATTCCCATCCTCCAAAATCACAGCATGAAGCAGTTTGTGATCAGTAAGAGCACCACTCTCATTTTGTGTAATTTGCTGCAACCTCAGAAGGAAGTTGGTTCTCACTATAGCACTGAACCCAAACCATGGTTCACATGAACATCTGTGTGTGTAAATGATGGGAGAAGTTTCCAGACATTGTAATACTGGTTTTTTAAGCTGTATTCTTTCAGTGTTTTGGATCACATTTTCAACCTTCAAATTGCCTTGATCTTTGTTCTCAGACATATTTGCTTGTCCAAGTTGAGGATGAGGGCTGTTTTTCATAGACTTAGGAATGCAAGTGTTTTTATGCAGAATTCCTTCTGTCTAGGGGAAGCATCAAAAATGAGAGAAATGTGTGTCTGCAGCATCATAGGAACTGCCATACCCTGACAGAAATATTGTGGTTTGTGCTTGGTGGGGCTCTTAACAGAAACTGATGTTACCCTGCTCCTTCTCTGCAGGCAGTGAAAGAACAGCAGCCCCCACAGCTGAGACAGAAATGGGAAGCCCAAAAGCCACAAAGCTGTCCTGGACTAGCTCACTGCACTCACTGACTGACACTAAAAAGGTGTGACAGTGGTATGTGTGAAACAGATGAGGAATTGCACAGGGAGGCTGGGAATCATGTAGTTGTTACCAGGATGTTTTCCTTTTCTTGGGAGTTGAGAAAGCCAACCCACTGGGATCTGGATGCCAGTCACATGGGGTATTTTGATAGGAGGCCGAGAATTTGGTCTGTGCCTCAGGAATCTGCCCATGTGCTTGTCTGTAGCACAAAACTTAACATCACTACTACTTGCTCCATCAGTTCTCCTTTCTCTATCAAGCCTTCAATATAAAGGAAGGGGCAGACAGTGAGCATTTAAGGTTTTACACTCATCCATACATCCATACTCACTTTACTCTGCTACCTGAGTATGTGCAGATCCCATATATCACCCCTTAAAACCGAGTCCTTCTGTAGCATGGTGGTCCTACCCATCCTCCATTCACTGATTTTACTCTTCTCCGTTACCAGTGGACTTGCTGGTAAACACTTCATACTTGTAAAGACATGTTCAAAGCTAGTAATAAAAGAAAAAAAGAAGTCATCTTAATCTATTTCTCACTTAAGACAAAGAAGTATTCCTCGGGCAGTCTGTGAGGTCTTGATTTTTCTCTTGTGGAAAGAAAACAAGGCATTGAGTTTAGCCCCAGATTTGAGTTTCTTATTTTATATATATATATTTATTTTTATATATATATAACAGCTGTACCATGTCACCTCTTACTTGGTAATAGTTTTCTATCTCTGTCTTTCCTGATAAGAAGAAAACAAGGCGATTTTTAACTATCTGTGAAGTTACAGACCCTTCACAAAATCACTCAGCCAGAACAGCTGCTCTTTGGGGAAGTTTGTCTAGCTCAGTTAGAAAAATCTCACTCAGAGCAACAGATTCTTGTTTGCAGATAAAACACACATAATTTCTAGTGTATGGATTTTTGTTTTGTTTTGTTTTCTGTGGAGGAAAAATTGGTGCCCTGGAGGCTGGCAAACTGTGGGAAGAGTAATGAGCTCTCAGCTAAATTCAGTCTAGAGCTGTACTCCTGCTGTCTGAAAACACGGCGTGGGGCTTCATGCTGACATTGCTCCTATGAATTAACAAATAAAGCCCTGAAGACATTCTGCTCATGAGATTTACTCATTAAGATAAACCTCCATTAACATGTGGGAACACCGTAGCTCTGCTGCTTCTTGCCTGTGAGCCTGCCCACCGTAGCTGTCAGGTCCCTGCACAGTAAGGGATTTGGCACGTGGATTTTGGTATAGAATCATACAATAATGAAATTGTTTGAGTTGGAAATGACCCTTAAANACCTATTGTCCTATTACAGCAGCATGAAGGCCTTCTTGTGCCTCCTGAGGATAGCTGTACACAGGAATTTGTTCCAGGAGTGGGAACTGATTCTGGTCACAAAGCCAGTGTGAGCCTCACAGGGAGCAGCTGCGGACCCTGATTCACATTAATCAGGGACAGACAGAGTGCACGCCCCCAAAAAAGCCCAACATGGTGTTACTGTATCTCCTTTTTATAGGCCATACAAGATTACAGGTAGGTCTGCCCCTTCACTGGTGCACCGCAGTGCCATTGGGCACATATGCCTTGAACCTTCTGATGAGTTGATGGTTGAACTAGATGGTCTTAGTGGTATTTTCCAATCTTAATGATTCTGTGGGCCTCCCACATGTCATGACAGTGGCCATTTCTCTGCCAAGCCCAGCATTAGCTGCCGGTGTTGGAGTCTAGCAGAGTTCTCACTGTGAGATGGACTGTGGAAGTGACAAGGGGAAAAAAAGTGACCTGGAGCCTCAAGCAGGAAATGGAGGCTCACACAGATTTCCTGTGGGATGCACTGTGTTCACCTGCGCATTCAGTTGTCGTCCAGTGGTGGTTATATAAAGTGGAGGAGACCTTACTGCTCGTTTTTCTGGTGTATTTGTGAAGTGATCTTCTGAAACAGCCAGCTGTACGGCTTAGGCAGTGCATGCCAGTGGTGTTCAACCAAATGCAGCCATCAGCAATCACCCATGAACGGTCATCACGCTCCAACACACCTCTGGAACAACCTCAAGGTTTGGAGGAACTCGTCCTGGAGGTGTAACAGCAAAGGAGATGTAAGCTGCAGAGAGATTCCCATCCTCCAAAATCACAGCATGAAGCAGTTTGTGATCAGTAAGAGCACCACTCTCATTTTGTGTAATTTGCTGCAACCTCAGAAGGAAGTTGGTTCTCACTATAGCACTGAACCCAAACCATGGTTCACATGAACATCTGTGTGTGTAAATGATGGGAGAAGTTTCCAGACATTGTAATACTGGTTTTTTAAGCTGTATTCTTTCAGTGTTTTGGATCACATTTTCAACCTTCAAATTGCCTTGATCTTTGTTCTCAGACATATTTGCTTGTCCAAGTTGAGGATGAGGGCTGTTTTTCATAGACTTAGGAATGCAAGTGTTTTTATGCAGAATTCCTTCTGTCTAGGGGAAGCATCAAAAATGAGAGAAATGTGTGTCTGCAGCATCATAGGAACTGCCATACCCTGACAGAAATATTGTGGTTTGTGCTTGGTGGGGCTCTTAACAGAAACTGATGTTACCCTGCTCCTTCTCTGCAGGCAGTGAAAGAACAGCAGCCCCCACAGCTGAGACAGAAATGGGAAGCCCAAAAGCCACAAAGCTGTCCTGGACTAGCTCACTGCACTCACTGACTGACACTAAAAAGGTGTGACAGTGGTATGTGTGAAACAGATGAGGAATTGCACAGGGAGGCTGGGAATCATGTAGTTGTTACCAGGATGTTTTCCTTTTCTTGGGAGTTGAGAAAGCCAACCCACTGGGATCTGGATGCCAGTCACATGGGGTATTTTGATAGGAGGCCGAGAATTTGGTCTGTGCCTCAGGAATCTGCCCATGTGCTTGTCTGTAGCACAAAACTTAACATCACTACTACTTGCTCCATCAGTTCTCCTTTCTCTATCAAGCCTTCAATATAAAGGAAGGGGCAGACAGTGAGCATTTAAGGTTTTACACTCATCCATACATCCATACTCACTTTACTCTGCTACCTGAGTATGTGCAGATCCCATATATCACCCCTTAAAACCGAGTCCTTCTGTAGCATGGTGGTCCTACCCATCCTCCATTCACTGATTTTACTCTTCTCCGTTACCAGTGGACTTGCTGGTAAACACTTCATACTTGTAAAGACATGTTCAAAGCTAGTAATAAAAGAAAAAAAGAAGTCATCTTAATCTATTTCTCACTTAAGACANCATCTGGCCCAACCCCCCTGCAATGAACAGGGACACCTACAGCTCCATCAGGTGCTCACAGCCCCATCAGCCTGACCTTGAGTGTCTCCAGGGACGGAGCATCCACCACCTCTCTGGGGAAAACGTTATGTTCTGGTCACTCTTACAAAAGGCACTGTTGCAGGATGAGATGAAGATGAGAACAGGAATGGAAATATACTGCTCTAATCAATTGAAAGGAAGCAAAACATTTACTGATGAAACCTCTTTAATAGTAGGGACAGCTTTCATGGTAGGTGCTTCTCCAGGAACTGAACAAACACGGAATTCAGTTGCTTAATTATCTCTGTCTTGAAGGGGGGGGGGGTTTAGCATTCTCCAGCTCTGTGGGAGAGGAAGGAACAAGGATATGAAAGGATTAGAAATGTGTGCTTGTATCACTTTGCAACAAAGGAGATGGCCAAGAGCATGGGATTTTTCAGCTTGTGACTTTGAACCCATGAGGAGGCATTGGCCCTATAGGAAGACTTCGTAAATTGTGGTCAACAAAAGACTTGCTCAGCAGTAACTGCACAGAAGGCACAGGGAGAAATCTTCCCAGGTTTTAAGACATGATGATGTCTTCCATCTACCCCAAAGCACTGTGGGTTTGGTTCTTTTCCAAGCATAAGAGCACACACACACATGCAAATTGAAGGTAGTAAGAAGCAATGAGACATTTAAAATGAGAAG
The DNA here is from genome assembly GCA_013399175.1 of Odontophorus gujanensis. Taxonomy (NCBI): domain Eukaryota; kingdom Metazoa; phylum Chordata; class Aves; order Galliformes; family Odontophoridae; genus Odontophorus; species Odontophorus gujanensis. The sequence goes on from VXAB01008578.1 coordinate 54,305, forward strand.
ATAAAGTTTTGCCCTTCCAGCGTGCCTCCTTCCCTTCCTTTTTATGCAGATATTTTCAATCCCGCTTTTCCAAGTGGAAACACCTCTCAGGACAAAACTTAGAAAGAAGTACGAGGACCTCTTGGCTCTGCTGTGCTCCTCCAGAATCTCTAAGTTCCCTGAGCCCTCACCACCTCAACTCAGTTTCCCAATGTGCTAGTAACGACTATGTTGTGTCTTCGTGCCCACTGATGGAAGCACAGTCAATGAGCGAATGACAAAGCTAAGCAGGGCTTGCATCTCTCCTGTTTGTGCTCAGCCTCTTTCACTGCTGGAGAGGGCAAGTGGTGATGTCGTTAATCATTGTCTGAGGATTGGCTCTGACTTCAGGTTCTGAAATAAGTAGCTTTCAATGGATTTGAGCTGCAAAGAGAGAACTGCCACCTGTGGGCTTGGTGCTGTCAGAGAGAAGGAATCAGAAGCGTCTGAGGCTCTTTTTCACCATAAAACCCCTTACTCAGCCTCCATGGAGTATGAAGCCTGGCGAGCAGCTGATATTTTGGCCTTTGTTGTTGGTTAGTGACATAGCATCTGCCCTCTCCATGACAACTCATTTCCTACACGTTTATAAATGAACTGCAGCACCTGCCTTTAGCTCTGCAGGGCAGTGGCTCACCTTCTAATCATTAAACCTTTCAGAACCAGAAAAAAAGTGGTACAATATGGCTTTCTGGCAGTCTTAAAAAAAAAAAAAAAANGCCTCCCACATGTCATGACAGTGGCCATTTCTCTGCCAAGCCCAGCATTAGCTGCCGGTGTTGGAGTCTAGCAGAGTTCTCACTGTGAGATGGACTGTGGAAGTGACAAGGGGAAAAAAAGTGACCTGGAGCCTCAAGCAGGAAATGGAGGCTCACACAGATTTCCTGTGGGATGCACTGTGTTCACCTGCACATTCAGTTGTCGTCCAGTGGTGGTTATATAAAGTGGAGGAGACCTTACTGCTCGTTTTTCTGGTGTATTTGTGAAGTGATCTTCTGAAACAGCCAGCTGTACGGCTTAGGCAGTGCATGCCAGTGGTGTTCAACCAAATGCAGCCATCAGCAATCACCCATGAACGGTCATCACGCTCCAACACACCTCTGGAACAACCTCAAGGTTTGGAGGAACTCGTCCTGGAGGTGTAACAGCAAAGGAGATGTAAGCTGCAGAGAGATTCCCATCCTCCAAAATCACAGCATGAAGCAGTTTGTGATCAGTAAGAGCACCACTCTCATTTTGTGTAATTTGCTGCAACCTCAGAAGGAAGTTGGTTCTCACTATAGCACTGAACCCAAACCATGGTTCACATGAACATCTGTGTGTGTAAATGATGGGAGAAGTTTCCAGACATTGTAATACTGGTTTTTTAAGCTGTATTCTTTCAGTGTTTTGGATCACATTTTCAACCTTCAAATTGCCTTGATCTTTGTTCTCAGACATATTTGCTTGTCCAAGTTGAGGATGAGGGCTGTTTTTCATAGACTTAGGAATGCAAGTGTTTTTATGCAGAATTCCTTCTGTCTAGGGGAAGCATCAAAAATGAGAGAAATGTGTGTCTGCAGCATCATAGGAACTGCCATACCCTGACAGAAATATTGTGGTTTGTGCTTGGTGGGGCTCTTAACAGAAACTGATGTTACCCTGCTCCTTCTCTGCAGGCAGTGAAAGAACAGCAGCCCCCACAGCTGAGACAGAAATGGGAAGCCCAAAAGCCACAAAGCTGTCCTGGACTAGCTCACTGCACTCACTGACTGACACTAAAAAGGTGTGACAGTGGTATGTGTGAAACAGATGAGGAATTGCACAGGGAGGCTGGGAATCATGTAGTTGTTACCAGGATGTTTTCCTTTTCTTGGGAGTTGAGAAAGCCAACCCACTGGGATCTGGATGCCAGTCACATGGGGTATTTTGATAGGAGGCCGAGAATTTGGTCTGTGCCTCAGGAATCTGCCCATGTGCTTGTCTGTAGCACAAAACTTAACATCACTACTACTTGCTCCATCAGTTCTCCTTTCTCTATCAAGCCTTCAATATAAAGGAAGGGGCAGACAGTGAGCATTTAAGGTTTTACACTCATCCATACATCCATACTCACTTTACTCTGCTACCTGAGTATGTGCAGATCCCATATATCACCCCTTAAAACCGAGTCCTTCTGTAGCATGGTGGTCCTACCCATCCTCCATTCACTGATTTTACTCTTCTCCGTTACCAGTGGACTTGCTGGTAAACACTTCATACTTGTAAAGACATGTTCAAAGCTAGTAATAAAAGAAAAAAAGAAGTCATCTTAATCTATTTCTCACTTAAGACAAAGAAGTATTCCTCGGGCAGTCTGTGAGGTCTTGATTTTTCTCTTGTGGAAAGAAAACAAGGCATTGAGTTTAGCCCCAGATTTGAGTTTCTTATTTTATATATATATATTTATTTTTATATATATATAACAGCTGTACCATGTCACCTCTTACTTGGTAATAGTTTTCTATCTCTGTCTTTCCTGATAAGAAGAAAACAAGGCGATTTTTAACTATCTGTGAAGTTACAGACCCTTCACAAAATCACTCAGCCAGAACAGCTGCTCTTTGGGGAAGTTTGTCTAGCTCAGTTAGAAAAATCTCACTCAGAGCAACAGATTCTTGTTTGCAGATAAAACACACATAATTTCTAGTGTATGGATTTTTGTTTTGTTTTGTTTTCTGTGGAGGAAAAATTGGTGCCCTGGAGGCTGGCAAACTGTGGGAAGAGTAATGAGCTCTCAGCTAAATTCAGTCTAGAGCTGTACTCCTGCTGTCTGAAAACACGGCGTGGGGCTTCATGCTGACATTGCTCCTATGAATTAACAAATAAAGCCCTGAAGACATTCTGCTCATGAGATTTACTCATTAAGATAAACCTCCATTAACATGTGGGAACACCGTAGCTCTGCTGCTTCTTGCCTGTGAGCCTGCCCACCGTAGCTGTCAGGTCCCTGCACAGTAAGGGATTTGGCACGTGGATTTTGGTATAGAATCATACAATAATGAAATTGTTTGAGTTGGAAATGACCCTTAAAGGCCATCTGGCCCAACCCCCCTGCAATGAACAGGGACACCTACAGCTCCATCAGGTGCTCACAGCCCCATCAGCCTGACCTTGAGTGTCTCCAGGGACGGAGCATCCACCNGACATTTAAAATGAGAAGATAAAGTTTTGCCCTTCCAGCGTGCCTCCTTCCCTTCCTTTTTATGCAGATATTTTCAATCCCGCTTTTCCAAGTGGAAACACCTCTCAGGACAAAACTTAGAAAGAGGTACGAGGACCTCTTGGCTCTGCTGTGCTCCTCCAGAATCTCTAAGTTCCCTGAGCCCTCACCACCTCAACTCAGTTTCCCAATGTGCTAGTAACGACTATGTTGTGTCTTCGTGCCCACTGATGGAAGCACAGTCAATGAGCGAATGACAAAGCTAAGCAGGGCTTGCATCTCTCCTGTTTGTGCTCAGCCTCTTTCACTGCTGGAGAGGGCAAGTGGTGATGTCGTTAATCATTGTCTGAGGATTGGCTCTGACTTCAGGTTCTGAAATAAGTAGCTTTCAATGGATTTGAGCTGCAAAGAGAGAACTGCCACCTGTGGGCTTGGTGCTGTCAGAGAGAAGGAATCAGAAGCGTCTGAGGCTCTTTTTCACCATAAAACCCCTTACTCAGCCTCCATGGAGTATGAAGCCTGGCGAGCAGCTGATATTTTGGCCTTTGTTGTTGGTTAGTGACATAGCATCTGCCCTCTCCATGACAACTCATTTCCTACACGTTTATAAATGAACTGCAGCACCTGCCTTTAGCTCTGCAGGGCAGTGGCTCACCTTCTAATCATTAAACCTTTCAGAACCAGAAAAAAAGTGGTACAATATGGCTTTCTGGCAGTCTNAACCCTTCCAAAAAAGAAAAAAAAGGGTTAAATTTTGTTTTTTGGAATTTTTAAAAAAAAAAAAAAAAAAAAAAAGAAAGAAAAGAAAAGAAATCCAACCCCAAAAGCTTTAATCTTAAACATAGTGAGAGCTCCGTGAATTCCAGCTTTTGATCTGAGGCAGTGTGTTTCCAAATTCATTTCACGCTGTGCTGTTCCAATGAATGTAAGGCTTCAGCCAGAGGTCCTGCTCCTGGACCTGTAGAACAATGCTCCCTGCCACAGGGCCGTTCTGTGATGCATGCCCTACCTTCATGGCACCTGCACACTGATGGCAGCTCTCACGTTTACCCCTGGATAAGGAGCTCTGGATGCTCCTGACTGCGTGGGCTTGGAGGAGGTGTTCAGCAGAGCCCAACCAATTGTGAAAAATACAGTAAGTTTTCATAAAGGGTATGGGTAGGAATGCACTGCTGCTTCTGTAAGGGATCTTAGCATTGTTTTGAACAGGAAATGTGCTAGGATTAATTGGGAAGAAAACTTCGTGCATTAAGTGTGTGAACATTTGTTGAAATATTGAAACTTTTCACTATTTTAATAGGTGGAAAACAACTGAAAGGCCTTTTGATACCTTATGAAAAAATGCTACAAGATGATCTTTAGTGGTCAAGGTCAGAAATACCTAGGATGCTGTGTTTCTACCTCTTCTATCCCTTTCTCCCTTTGAAGAGTGAGCAGCACAGGTTTACCGTGCTTCATCACACATCTCTGTGTTATATCTCTCTCTTCAACCCTGAGAAGACTCAGAGGGGATCTGATCAGTGCCTACAAATATCTATGGTGTGGGAGGCAAAGGGCTGAGGGCGGACTCTTCTCAGCAGTATGTGGCGATAGGACGAGGGGAAATGGCCACAAACTGAAGCATAGGAAGTTCTGCACAAATGTGCATGGGAACTTCTTCACAGTGCAGTGATGGAGCACTGGCACAGGCTGCACAGAGAGGTGGTGGAGTCTTCTTCTCTGGGGACGTTCAAGACCTGTCAGGACTCCTACCATGCAACCTGGTCTAGGGAGCTGCTTTGGCAGAGGGGTTGGACTCAGTGATCTCTGGAGGTCCCTACCAGCCCCTACAATTCAGAGATTCTGTGATTCACTGCTGCCTCAGGGTCAGTCTGTGGCTGGGTCTGCCTGTGACATGGCTCTCTGGGCAAGCAAGTGGAGTATTAATGCCAAATATTTGTCTCCCCTTATCTGTCCTCCAGGTTCAAAGGTTACAGGAAGTAAACAGTTTAAAATTGTGATTATCTTTTTTTTTTCCTATTCGTTGCAGATAAACTTTGACGTTCATGGTAGCTGTGTTTTCCCTGCTGTGATATAATAGTGTCAGCTCAAAGCCAAGCAGTGCCTTCGAGGTCATGTCCAGTGTTGATCTTGGTCTGGTATTTCAGAAATCTCTGTTCTGGAGAATAGCAATGAATGCAAATTTTCTGATGAGAATGTTTTTCTTTAAATTAATAAATAAATAAATAAATAAAAAGATGACTCATAAAAACTCAAGCTTTGTCTTGTGGGAACATGTCAATTCTGCTGGGAAACTCTTCAGGGGAAAGGCTTCTCAGGTCCAGGAAGGAAATTTGCATCAAAAATGTCAGACACTGCAGCAAAACCAGCCACGTCCTGGTGCAACGTCCATCTGCCACCACAGGGCTCATGGAGTTGCTCCTGGGTTTGGCAGGGAAATGCTGAGCACTCACCTCCAGGAATCTGCTGGTGCTGCTCGGCCAACGGGAACGACTCCTTTCTGTCATGTTCCTGCATCAAAGATTTGGGGAGTGCTTGGTTGTGGCTTTATACGGAGCAGAAAAATTAAGAGAAGGCTTGTGACGTAAGGAACTTTTCTTCTTAGATGTCCCAGAGGCTGAATGTCCTTTTTCCCTGTACTTGGCACTGGTGAGGCTGCACCGTGAGTGCTGTGTTCCGTTCTGGGCCCCTCAGTGCAAGACATCGAGGTCCTGGAGTGCGTCCACAAAAGGGCAACGAAGCTCTGAGTGCTCTGGAGCACACATCTTAAGGGGAGCAGCTGAGGGGACTGGGATTGTCCAGTTTGGAGAAGACGAGGCTCCGGGGAGACCTTACTGCTCTCTACAACTGCCTGAAAGGAGGTTGTGGTGAGGTGAGGTCGGCCTCTTTTCCCATGTAACTAGCAATAGGGTGAGAGAGAATGTCCTCAAGTTGCATCAGGGGTGGTTCAAGTTGGATGTTAGGAAAAATTCTTCTCATTAAGAGTAGTGAGGCACCGGACAGGCTGCCCAGGGGGATGGTGGAGTCACCATTTCTGGGTGTCTGTGTTTAAGGAAAGGGCAGATGTAGTATCATGTAGCACATGGTTTAGTGGGAAATACTGGTGCTAGGTAAGTGGTTGGACTGGGTGATCTTAGTGGTCTTTTCCAACCTTAATGATTCTACAGTTCTATTCTATGATTCTATGAAATCCATAAGGACTTTGCTTAACTTGTGCTACTACACCATTTAGCAGTAGAAGTGATACTATGTGCAAGCCATGGGTCTGGCAATACACATACTAGGTTCTGGACCTTTCCTCTATCGCTGTGTAGTCTCAGCCAGCTTGCTGTGTCCCTGCTGATGGCCTGGCACACGTTCTCAGCAGCAGCCATGCCATGGACAAGTGGACAGCAGCCATTCCCACGACTGACTGCTGGCGGTGTGTGTCATCCCGGAGTGCTGCTCTCAGCTCAATGACCTGGTTATTTTTAATCCCGCTCCTTCCTCTCCCTCATTAACCATGTGACCCCACAAATGCTTGTGCTGGCACACGCGTTGGGGTGGTACGGGGACAGGAACAAGCAACAGGAGGCGGTGGAAGTTGCCAGGAACAACTTCATCCAGATATATCCTCAGTTTGTCTTGTGCAGCACTAGTAACAGCTATTTGCTGTAGATTAACACCAGAGCCCTGAGGAAAATAGCAGTTTAATAGCTATATACTCATAAAGCTGCTCATTAGGATTTTTTCAAGCATTTCTCTGTTTGCTCATGGAGACGTAACAATAATTACTGATTTTGAATAATTTGCTGCCAACTCATCAAGATACAAATCGGTCGGTTAGTTATGGGTGAAGTTTTCATTAGGATTAAAGCTCTTCAGACTTCTGAAAATGTTTCCTTCTATCCTGCTGTCTAATTTGGTATAAGAATAGCAGAAATCCTATTAATTAAGGACTAAGAGCTTTTATAATCTTCTTCCCAGACTGCAGAATGTGTTTACCACTGCTATTCGGTGGACTGAGCCTGCTACAGGATGCTGCTGCTCCTCTGAACCCACACGTGGGAGTAGGATACACTCAGGCTTTTGCTTAAGAAAGGTCAAATTGTCCCTTAAGAGCAGGGATTTCCCATGCAATCTATAGTTTGATCTTCAGCAGTGGGCAGGACGAGCTTCTTTGTAGGATGTATGACACCCTGCTTGCTCCTTGAAAAAGTGAGCTGGTGAACAATGAGACTGGCACTGAGAAAGCATCCTGCACATCAAATCTGTCTTCCATGCTGCTAATATGCCATTAGTATGTGTTGTTGGTTTGAAGCCATTTCCCCTTGTCCTATCAGTATCTGCCATGTAAAAAGTTGAGTACTGGGAAAACACAATGAGGTCTCCCTGGAGACTGCAGCCCTGGTAGTTCAGGAGCCATGGTGTTCCCGGGGAGCAAACATCCCTGGAGGACATACCTGCACCTGTATGGAGCTGTCTGCCATCATACAGGGAATCACTGTGTGGCAGTGGGCATTTTGACAGTATGAGGACACCTTCTGCAGATTCCTTCTTTTCTCCTTGGAGTCCATCTGCCAGTGTGTATTTTACTGACTGATCCTGCCTTCCCCTTTTCTCCTCAGGGAATGGCTTTCACACTCAAAGAGAGACTGCAGCTGGGAATTCATGGCCTCCTGCCTCCCTGCTTCTTGAGCCAAGATGTTCAGGTTCTCCGTGTCATGAAAAACTACGAGAACAAAACGAATGATCTAGACAAGTATGTCAAAAACATCTCATTTCCTCCTTCCTTCCCGTTTAATTCATGGTTCTTTAAAGTCCTTTGGAAGATTTGAGGATCCTGTTTCGAAGCACAGAGGTTTCCTTCAGAGTCACTCTTTTTCCACCCATCAGTAGTGTTTAATGTTTATTCCGGCCTGTCTGCTGTCAGTTACATGCCATCCCTGTCGCAAAATAGCATTGCTATTGCTTTTGTGTTAGTTTTTTTTATTGTTTGGAATGCTGAATTTAGCCATCGTCCCGTGTTTCGTGATTGAGGATGTAGGATAATGCAGAGAGGTTTTGCAGAAATGCTTCTGTAAGGATGGTAGTTTGATATGTGCATGTTTACATTTGCCTGTGGGTATATACAGTTTTACAGATTGCGTAGTAGGTTTTGATGAACAAGATTATGTCTCACTCTGTTTCCATTGCATGTTTTCTAACACAGAAAAATTCTGCTGGTATGCATAGGTCTGACTTCCTGCTCTGTCGACCCCGTAAACTGTCAGTGGAGCTGGTCGGGTCCTCTGGGAAATTCTGCCCCAAGTTCATGATCACAGAATCATGGGATGTTGTAGCACTGTTCGTGCTGTAGCACTTAGGAGGGTCAGGGGGGTTTCAGAACTGAGTACATGCAGAGGGAGCCAACTGTTTCTCTTTATGAAACTGCCAACATCTGTAAGTACTGATATATATCTGTTTTGTTTTACTTTCAAGGTATATTGTTCTTATGACATTACAAGACAGGAATGAGAAGCTGTTTTACCGAGTCCTGACCTCCAACATCGAGAGGTTCATGCCCATCGTTTACACCCCAACAGTTGGCCTGGCATGTCAGCAGTATGGGTTGGCTTTCAGGAGACCACGGTGAGTGAAAAGACTGTGCTTGCCTCTTTTTTTCATGTGAACATTTCTTTTGTGCCGACAGCCCATCTTTATGTGGGTGGCTTGAAACACCTAAAACTTCATCCCTAATGAAAAGATGGGCTTTCAAGCAGGTTCATGTGGATGTTAGAGGATGAGCTGGGGAACTGAGAATAGCTCTGCCTTCTTCTTATAAACAGTGAACAGAGTGGTTTTGTTCTCAAACAGTACTGCACAGTCTGTAGCTCAGCTCCGAATATCTCTCTGAACTTATGGTTGCACCCCTCCCTGGCTCCTGTCTTGGGAGCACAGAGCTCCTTCTGCAGTGCTGGCTTTTGAGTCATTGTTGGATTTGGGATACACTGTGCTGTTTTTTATTTCCTCAATGCACTTCCCACAAACCACCCCACAAAAATGATTTTCAAAGGAGATGCTGCTCCACATCAGTGCATTCCTCACTGCTCCAAACAGTTCCTGAGTAATTGATGCAACATTAAATGCTGTGCACTGCGTTGGAGGGCCCTGCTCTGCATAATTGCTTTTAACGATTATTGTTTAGATAAGCCTCTCATTAGCATTCTGAAATACACTTAGGTCTATCCTGAAAATTCAGCAGGAAGTTTCAGTTTTCTTTGCAAGCTCTTTATTTTTCATCCTTGAAATGCAGCAGTGGGCAGATAAACACTTTTGCTTGTGCTATAGAAATATACATAGTGAAGGAATGGAATAATACAGTTTTAAAAGCATGAGGTTTAACTGTGGTTTCAGTGGAAGGTAGTGACGTAGATGGGGAAACTGAGGCAAGTTCTACTGAATGGCAGGTGGTCACAGTGGGGACCATGAGGCCAGTGTTGAAGATGTGAAGGCTGTTAGACAGGTGATGAATAACATAGTATGGATAAGATGGCCAACCAAGACAAATAACAGCCAGTCTCTTACCCCAGTTCCATGCACAGCCATTCTGTTTCAGGGAAGCACAGGATCACTGGGGTTGAAAGGGACTTCAAGAGATCATTGAGAGATCATTTCTGCCATCAGTCTGCCTTTACCTTGCAAAAAAATTGAGGCTTTTGCTTCTTTTCCTTCCCAGCCATGATGTTATCCTGGGGAGGTGTCTTTTTGTATGCTTGAAGCCTTCTGCATTTGTTGCTACTGGGGAATTACCCTTTCTCTAACTCACTTCTTTCTCAGACTCACTTCTTTCTCATGTTTTCAACCCACATTATTTCACCAGTGCAGTAAGAACGTCTGTTCTCACAGTCTGGCAGTTTCACTGCTGAATTTGGGCTTGGAGGTGGTCTGGATTGCAGCTCATGGCTTCTGCAGTAAAGTGCAGACTATCATGCCCTTAATACACTGAATTTCCTATGGCAAGGAGTTTGCTCCTGCAAGTGAATTTCAGCCTAGCGTCAGATTTGGTTTTAATCAAACATTTTTTCTTTTATCAAGCTAGAGGTTTTGCTCCAAAAAGAAAAAAGCTATTATATCATGCAAAGTGATGAGATTAAAACAAGAAGCATTCGTGCGTGCTTATTTTGTAGCTGTGTCTTACTGTCTTGCAGTAAATATTTTCCTTCCTGGAGTGCATGATGCACATCAGGAGCTTGCCTGAACGACATTCACTACAGGGTAGGATGCTTTCTCCTACACTTCCTGGTCAAATCATTGGGACCTGCAGATCTGGGGAGCTCAGGAATTATTAAGAGAAGTTTGAATTTCTAGCTCTTCACATATTAGTTCCCCTACGCTGCACTGATTGCCTGTGAAGGCAATTCTTCTCACCCAATTTTATTTGCATCTGAAGGTTTTTAAAACAAAATGATCACCACATAAACCTTACATCCCAATATATCTCATGGTTGTTTTAGGAAGTGCACAGTGTAGGATCAAAGAATCCTTAGAGTTGGAAGGGCCCTTTAAAGGCCATCTAGTCCAACTCCCCTGCAATGAGCAGGGACACCAGAGCTAGACCTGCTTGCCCAGGGCCTGATCCAGCCTCACCTTGAAAGTCTCCAGGGTCAGAGCATCAACCACATCACTGGGCGACCTGTTCCAGAGCCTCACCATTCTCACTGTTAGATATAACCTAAATTTACCCTCTTGGAACTAAAACTGGGGAGAATTTCCAAGCTGCTTAGTTTTGCTCTGCTGTTGCAGGAAGCTTCATCATAATCCTGTTTGTTAGCTGACTACACCTTATTTTAAATCTATAATAAAGCATTTCTACATAAACCATTCTGGTATTCAGCTTTCGTATGAGCAGACAGTATTTTTCCCTAATCTCTAACCTAAATGATCTCTGCAGATGCAGTCCTCTCTGTGATAGCCTTTTCATGGCAGAAACTGGAACACTGTTCCGCCAGGTGGTTTTCTTGCTTGGCACTGTTGATGCCTTGCCCAGGTCATCTCCCCTTTGGCTCTGTTCTTCCTGAAGCACACGCTATAAATCCTTTCTCTGGTACAATTACTCCACCAGACTTACGCAGCTTTATAATTGTGCATTTCTCCTTGCTCCGTGTCCTGCTGGGAACTTTGTCTTGTTGGTTTTGGATCACCTCTTCAGTGAATCAAAATCTCCCTAAACCTCCTAGCTCAACTCTTTGAAAATTTGGAATGTTTGCTGTAGCAATTACCTTTTCATCCAAACCGTCACATTTAATGCTCTTGATCAGGCAGGGGAGATGAGAGATATTTCAACTTAAAATATCCCATGGTGCACCAGTGTGGCTTGACTTGTATACAGCAAGCTTATGGGGAGGAGGGAGGTCTGCAGAATATTATGCAGTCTGTCTGCAGCCTCAGCAGCAGAAATTAGTGACCCGTGAATGCAATAAGCCTCTTCCCTGTGTTGAGATCTCTGTTAGCCCCATTAGTGCTTGATTTTACATTTCAAGTCTGAACGTGGTAACATTAAAGCATAAGTAACTTGCTTACAAGGCAGATCTTGTGCAAGAGCATCTCAAATTATTCCTACGAGGTCCTGCGGGGCTTCTCTCATCAGAATGCATTTATCAGTGTTGGCACAGCTGCAGATGTTGTGTGTTGCATACTGCTGTTGCAATTCAGTGCCTCTTTTACGTTTCCTGGTCTCTGTGCATCAACTTTTTTCACCTGTGCATCTATGGGGCTGTTGTTTGGAGCTCTCTTCCCACATCAGCACTCAGCATCCTGTGCAGGTGTCAGCACACTCACCCGCTCCACATGGGATCTGGCACTTACTGTTCCTTCCTTTTGGAAATCCATTGAGTCAGTAGTCTGAAAACCATATTTTCTCTGCTTACCAGTAGAAAATAGACCAAAAAACTGTGGGTACCTTTTCAAGGTCAATTTGGATGGGGCTCTGTGCAGCCTGAGCTGGTCCCTAATTTAGTGGTTGACCACTCTGCTGGGAGTTGGGACTAGATGATCTTTGAGATCCCTTCCAACCCAAGCCATTCTGTAATTATAAGCTGGTGTCCCAGGGTCTTGGGGTCGTAGTTGTATTAGGGAAGTCTGCAGTCACATTTGTCTTCTCAAGTTCTGGAAAGACTGTGAGGGGAGGCACAAACATTCAAATTGTGAAGGCCATTGTCAAGGCCCAAGCACAGTGTGCTGGTCGCCAGTGTGCCAGCCCATCACAGGACCTGAAGGAAGCAGTGCCACCCATCCATCTCTGATTATCCAATCAAGAGTTGTTCTGACAGGGGAAAAAGGGATGTGCAGAAGCTGGAACAAGCTGCTGAAGGCTCAAAGGGGGCAGATTTGCTAATGTTCAGCAGCTGTGATGCCCTTCTATAGCTGGATGGAAGGGAGATGCTACCTTCAGAACTAAGGAACGTGGGCCTTGGAAGTGTTTGCTTTTGAAAGCCTGGGGTTCCTTTATCCTCATCAAAAGATTGGTAGGGGGACGGAATTAAATGTAACAGAGCAGGGCCTGCAACCTCCTGAGACACTAAACAAGGAAAGGGAGGAGTCCCAGTAAGTTGATCCTATTAACGGAGTCACAGTCGTCCTAGGAAATGCTTCCACCAGCCTGAAAGCTTTCAGACTGTGGTTTGTGACTTTAGATTGAAGAAACAAAGTCCTCTGTGCAGAAAAGTGCATAGTAATACCATGAACTTTTCCTCTTTTGCTTTTTCATTCTTTTCCAATGTAAAATGTGCACAGTGAGTATTGTGGGTGCCCTTATGCAGCACAGAGTTGAATATCTGCATTGCAGGTAAATAGGTATTTTTTTATCTCGGAGGATCTTTTTTTAGTCATGACAGTATCTCTGAAAAGAGACTCCATAGCTTTTCACAAAGAGAAAGCAGAGAAGGGAACTTATCTCAGAGGATGGTATCAGAGTTTGTGTAATCACAGAATTATAGAGTGGCTTGGGTTGGAAGGGACCCCAAGGATCATCAAGTTCCAACCCCCCTGCAGGGTTGGACCCCTGGCAGGGCCACCAACCTCCAGATCTGTCTCTAGACAGTTTCCTAGGGCCCCATCCAGCCTGATCTTGAACACCTCCAGGGACAGAGCATCCATAACTTCTCTGGGTATAATAATAATGTAATAGCGAGGAACACTTTGTTATAGTGGCATAAGCCCACAGCCTCTCAAGATACTGGATATTTCCTGAGCATTCTGGTGTTTGAAAATGTACAGCTGTCAGCTGCTCTGCTAAAGCTTTTGGCATCCTGAGAGCAGGACTGGAAGATGTTGGTGCATCACCACCAGGGGAAAGCCACAGGCACAGGCAAAACTTGCTTAGGTTCATTCTTCTTTTGAGAAGATGTGAATATCCTTAAGAACTGGTTGCACAACAATGCAAAGCGTGTTGAGATGAAGTGGAACCCAGAGAATGAGAGCTAACAGGATGCAGATGGTGCTAAAATTAAGCCTGACAGAGTAACGATCTTTGTTCTGATGAAAAATGAGCAAGTAAAACAGCAGTCAGTCTCCAGAATTGTCTTGTCAACAGAGAGCTTTTTTTTTAAGTGTTGTGCAATCAGAGCAATAGGAAAGAAATCTACCTGCCATTTCTAGACATATTTCACGAGGACATTTTTCACTGAGAGGGCAGTGAAAAATGTCCTCTCATTTCAACCCCTGGCACAGGCTGCCCAGAGAAACTGTGGTTCCCCATCCCTGGAAGTGCTCCAGGCCAAGTTGGATGTGGCCCTGGGCAGCCTGAGCTGGTGGGGGGGCAACCAACCCATGGCAGGGGTTAGAACCAGATTAACTTTAAGGACCCTTCCAACCTAAGCCAATCTGTGCTTCTGTGAAACCAAATGGAAGTTAGAAGTCCCATAGACCTGTCACTAGTCACTGAATTGTTTGTTCTCTCTCTTCTGTAAACTGACACAGACCAAAAGTGAATGGGAAGACTGGGTTTTTAATTGTTGGGAAAGTTGTGCTCTGAAATCCTTTAAGGTGATCTGTAATTCCTGCAAAAACACACAAATGTCATAACGTCTCTTCTTGCCAGCAGCAAGGTTCAGCCTTCTTCCAAGAGCTGCTGAAAGCAGCATAGAAGCTGAATGTGTTTTATAATCCCTGCATAGGTAACATCACTGAGAGCAGACTGGTCTCGTATTAGGTTAAAGAGAGGGATCTGTGAAAGGTATCATAGGGACAGCGTGCAGAAAGCCTTGAGAGGCTGGAAGAGCATACAGCTGAGAGACAGTCCTAAGAGTGGGACCAAAGCATGAAGCAAGAAGAGCATGGCTGGAGAAGGTGAGCTAGCAGAGAGGGTGCCCAAGGCTGCTGAGGGCAGCTCAGCCTGACTAGATACCTCTGCTGTCAGAGATGGCTTGAGTCTGTTGAAATTCCCTGGTTTAGCAGGAGAAGTTCAGAGGAAGAGGCAGAGCTGACCAGAAGAGGGTGACTTGGAGGAGGAAATTCAAGAGGATATGTTCACATTTAATCTGGCATAAATCTGTGCAGCTGCCACGAGGAACAACCGCACCTTAAACAGAAAATGTCCCAGACAAGGAGGAGGGAAAAGGGTTATTTAGAATAATGAATACCAGGATGTAAATTGGAGGTGAAATAGCACCAACCAGCATGAAATTCTCAGACAGAAGTGTTTATTGAGCTATGGAGCCGCCTCCTGAAGACCTGGGGACATTATGTGTGAGGAGAAACACTTCTTTACCTCATTAGTTTATGGAATATTTATATATAAAAATGATACATTTTTCTGACAGATTTTTTATTGAGTTTTTATTTTATGCCATGCCACAAAGCAGCTGTAAGACATCTGACACATTGCTGTGTCATGGCCACGCCAGAGCGAGCATCCTCATCTCCTCACAGCAGGGCATCCATGTCTGAAAGAGAAATCAAGAGGCAGATTTTATTTTATCTGAAGGTTGATTGCTGTGGTACTGTCAAAATAATACCTTTTTTCTTTGTCAAACTTCATCCTAACTTTGTGTTCAATCTTGGGGTTCCCTGCAGTGTACTCTGAAAACCAAAGTGTGGGTCTTGGAAGAATTTTCACAGCACAGGAAGGAAATGTTATGAGAGTAGGATTTAATTTAGCTTCCCATGGAGTTTTGATCCCACCTTAACCTCTGGACTATAAAGTAAAATAGAATACATTATGTGTTTAGCAGTTAAAACAGATAAGAGTTCCTTGGTCAACATTTCTGGGCAACAGCAGTGATTGCTCACTTCAACATGGCTCTCTTTGCAACCCTATTCTCTTCCAATTACTAAGATTCTGCCAGGATCCAACACACAGGCTAATTTAGAACTCAGTCTACAAAAAGGCAGAAAAAAATCAGGGCTGAGTCAGATTTTCCTTATATTTGAAGCCGTTCTACAGCTGTGTCTCAGGACACTTGAGCACGATAAGCTTAAATGGAGTGAAGGATACTGTGTTTGAGATTTGCTCACACTGCTGGTGTCTAGGATCCTTGGATGGTGGGATCTTTTCTCTCACCTCAAATCCTGGTCTTCACACAGCCCTGGATCCAGGAGCTGAATCCTTACACAGAGCTTCTCAGAGCTCCTCTGAAATACCAGTGCTGAAACAGTACTTCTGAAAATGACATGGAAATAATCAGACTCTGAAGTTTTGAAATACAAACAGGACTTAATGTTGAGTTATACTATGACATGACAGTCCTCTGGTTCTACCCTTTTGTCTTGAGAATCCAGAAGGAACAAGCAGTTTGAGATGAGCCAGAAGCAGTCTGGGTCTGTTCACCTCCTCAGCCCTGGTTTATGAACAGGACTGCATGCCAACCTTCTGCATTTTGAAACTGCTGTGTAGTGGTGAGTGTCAGTCATTTCTTTCCTGATCTTTCTCAGTCATTGTCCCATGCAGTGAAAGAGAGAACTGTTTATTCTTCAGGATGTTTCCGAGCAAAACCAATGAATCTAGGATCCCTCTCAACCTCTGTCTGCTGTCCTCATACACTTCCTATGTGCAATGCTTTCTGTTCCCTTCCACATCCCCTTCATCCCTTCTCCATATCCACCTGTGCTCTGCTGTAGCCACCCACACCAGCTCATACTTCTCCCCTTCCCTCACCAATTTTTCAGGGAGCAGTTGGCACAGATTAGGTGTCCTGTTTGCTGTCCTTTCTCTTTCCCTATCAATGCATTTTTGATCCTGAGACCCCTGTACCCATCCGCTGTTTTTCATTTGCTTTCTCCTACAGGAAGCTTTTTCTTCCTCTTTGTCAGGGCTGGGCTAGTGAAGGCTCAGCAGGAATGAGTTGTGAAGCAACACTTGTTGTGTCTGGCTGCTATCTTTGTGGTGAGATGTCAGAATAATTGTCAGAGAAAGGTCTGTGTTCCCCTCCCCAGAGAGGTGGGGGCACAAAACTCATTATCTTTTTCCTTTATATCAACAGCTATTTCCATAAAACAGTGTCAGAGCAAACATCTTTGAGACCTGATACTTAGCAGTTTCCTACAGTTTAAGCTCTTTGCCACCCCTTGGGATCATGGAGAAATCCCTTTGTGGGTTTAGGGGACTGTTATGGATAGTGATTCTTCCACTGCTGTACCTTGGAGCCTGCATCTTCTAGCTCCCACTCTGAATTCTGGTTTTCCTGCCTAGAACATCTGATGATAACTCTAGGAATATTTTGTAATGCTGATGCAACCGTTCACCTCACAGATTATGATTATTCTAAATTAAATCTCATAACATACTCTAATTACAGGATTTTGCCTTATAGGTCTCTGAGTAGGTTCCATTAATAGTTGATTGTGCTTTGTTTTTATTAAGTTTTCATTGGGACCTCGGCGTACTGTTCAGTGTCCTACAGTTTGCAAAGAGAATTACCTTAAAACAACGGAAAGTTTCTGGCTTTTATTATAAACAAATCTGTAAAAATAACTGATGAATCACCATGTAGATTTTGTCCAATGCAGTGATTAATTCTACTGCATTTAGACAAATCAGTGCATGCTAACACAGTTTCTCCAAAGCCTATAGCCCACAGGCAGCTATAATCTCAAGCTCCCTAAAAAAGCCAAGCAGTGTCAAGGTTTGTTATTCCTGAATGCTCTTCTCCTGTTCTGACTGAGACCTGAGTCAAAAAATCAGCAGTAGGAGTGCAGCTGGTGGAAGTTATCTCTAGAAGCTCACCTTGCTCAAGCTGTTGATTTGGTTCAAAGTGTCAATAAATAAACCCAAATGTAGGGCTTCAGTAGAACGTTTTACCACATCTCTGATACAGACAGACCTTGAATCCACAGTGTGGATCCTCTAATGTGTTCTGGCAAAGTGGAGGCAATTTGCTGCGGTTGTCTTGCAACAAAAGCCAAGGCCATCAACTATTCCCTCCCTTGTGTCTGTCCCTGGTGCAGCACTGAGCACCCAAAATACCAACCAGTCATTTGGGCCTGAGGCATAATG
Source organism: Odontophorus gujanensis (assembly GCA_013399175.1). Taxonomy (NCBI): domain Eukaryota; kingdom Metazoa; phylum Chordata; class Aves; order Galliformes; family Odontophoridae; genus Odontophorus; species Odontophorus gujanensis. The sequence goes on from VXAB01008578.1 coordinate 71,956, forward strand.
TAGCCAAACTCAAAAGAGTATCTTTGTCAAGGGTGAGCTTTAGATGATCCTCAAAGGTCTATTCCAAACCAAAAGCCCTTTACAATATGTGGTATCTCAGTATGGATTTCTGAGCAACATCTCACAACTTCCACATTGCTGTTCAGCAGCATTCTCATGCACTGTGTTAGCAGAGATCTGACTCATCCCTTTTGTTTGTTGCTTTTTTAAGTAATGGCTTCCCATGGACTTCCTACCCATTTTGAAGGAAGTCCAGACCCTACTAAGTCAAAACAGTTGGGGACTTTAATGTGGGCAGGGTTTCATGACCTTCAGGTTGTGAGCAGAGATATTTAACATTTGGCCCTGAGCATTTTTGTTCTGAGAATGAGCTTTTCCTGTCTTGATGGAAGCACTGAATTATGATACCTGCCTGCCTGACCTAACTATTCTGTCTGTTTTCTTAATGCTAACGCTCCCGGTTGTCTTTATCCTCTCCTTATCTGTGGAGCAAGTTCTGCCCATAGCATCCAGACTAGATCAAGTTAAGAAAATGAAAGAAAATCTTCATTTTTGTTGCTATATTCATGATTTAGCTGTGCAATTCATCAGGCACTGGTCCAGCAGCACACACACAGGGAACAAGATTGCTTGCAAGCATCTTTCTCTTGTCCTGGACAACAAGCAGTGTGTCAAACAGGGACCTCAGCTTCTATTTTGATCTGTGTCCCTCCATCGGACCCTCTTCTCAGGAGCAATTACTTATAGAAGATGAAAGCTGGTACACAGTTAAACAAAACATCTTTGATATTTCTTTTCTGGGATCCAGTAAACAAGATCGATGAATGGCTTGCTGTGCATAAAGCAATCTGCAGTTGAGTTTTTGTGTTCTTTCTGCTAAGACCCCAAATCCCGAGCAGCCTTAGCCACTGTAGTACAAGGAAAAAATGGACAGTACTCTGCAGATACATACCTCTCTTACTAACCAAATATCTTTGTCTTTTTTAAACAGCCCCTCTTAAAGGACTGAGGGAGGAAAGGAGTGAGAGAGGGAAAGGATTAAGTTGCATTGGTTGAAGTGGGGGTTTTTGTGTTTTTCAACTTATGTAAACTTAGGGGCTTTTGAGATCCTTTTAGAGGTGTTTCTTTTTTTTCCCTCCAGAACAACCTATTTACAACATACACATGGTCATGTCTCAGCTAGTAAGGGAAGTTCATGGTGGTATATAAATCAGTCAGTCAGATCCATCGTGTGTTCTGCTCTGACCAGGATGGTAAAGTTGGTGGATGTAATTGATGCTGGTCATTCAAAGAGTTGTTACATGGAGCTTGCCAAAGCAAAGGCATTGACTGCACTTGATTTCTGTTTGATTGCATGTCAGAGGCAGCAGTAGGCTGGGAAAAAAAAGGGAAGGACAACACCAGAAGGGTTGCAGGCACAACCACAGAAGCACTGGTGATTGCCAAGGAAAAGCAATTAGGGAGAGAGAGACTTTTAGGTAGAAACGAAATGAGATTTGGAGCACTGAGGAAAGATATTGCATATTTTTCTCTTCCTTCTGTGTTTTGTGAAATGAAGCTTTGCACATTGTCTGTTAATAAAGAGTAGTACTGCAGAGGTTACACTCCTGGCTCTGCCATACACTGTTTCATCTAAGAGGAAATGCCTCACAAGGCAGCACTGCTAACCTCACAGATGAGGAACAGAAATGCCACTTTGCCTTTTTGAAGTAACCTCTCATTGGCTGAAAGCATTACAGAGTATTTTTGTTTCCTAATACCTGAGACATGTTCAAACTTATTCCTTCCCATCTGTCTAAAATAAATGATTTTTTTTTTTCCTGGAGATGTTCAAGAAACATGTAGATGTGGCACTGGGAGAGATGGTTAGTGCACATGATGGGGATGGGCTGATGGTTGGACTAGATGTTCTCAGTGGTCTTTTCCAACCTTAATGACTCTATGATTCTATTTTTATTCTGAAAATCCATCATCACCATCTGGCATTCCTGATCTGGCTTCTTCAGATCAATTCTCTCCTGTCTCATTAGTCCCTAACTATTTCTAAAATGAGTTTTGCAGCTCTGGGATTGCCTTCATTGTGGGTCTTCCATTACACCATTAGTATGGCCAAGATGTAACCAGCAGAGAGGTCCACAGTGGGATCCTTCCACTGGTGCACAATTCCTGGAGCACTTCCATGAACTCACAACAAGAAAGGAAAAACAAATGTCACTGACTTAGGGATGAGAAAAGGTGTTGCATGGTGTTGGGTGAGCATATCCAACCCCTTTGGGTCCTGAAACCTGCAAGATCCTGCAGTGCAGTTCAGACAGCTTGGATTGACTTGCTGAAATTCATCCTGAAACACTGTCCAGTGACAAAGTAAGAAGTTGTTACATTCCTTGAGTTTTCCTGCAACCTTACGGACATACTCAGTGGCACAATAAAATCTAGTCTGATTTTCACCGTAACTAAAGGCAGCTATAGTGAAACCATAGATGTTAAGGGAGCCCTGAAACCCTGATGTGGAGTGGAGCACTCCCAGTTCTGAATTATCTCCACAAAGGTAACAGCCCCACAAAGGTTTAACCAGTAATAGGGGTACAATGCATGTGTTCTGGATTGACATTTCTGGGACAGTTGATTTTTAGCATGCTCTATTTCTTGTGTTTTTACTCCTTTCCATGTGTGCCTGGTTTCCAGCTAGCTGTGTACATAACTCTGTGGGAGATAAAGATATAGAACAGCTAAATGCAGAATGGCAGGTTGCTGTACTGGTGGTGTACAGGTGAATGGCAGGTGAGTTTTCTGTGTGTTTGCCTCACACAGTGCCCATGTTATGGGACCTGATTGAAACCACTTACATTTTTAGCATTTTATTTTAATCAGATCATTTTTATTGAGTCCCAAGTGCGCTCACTTAAACAGCCTCACTGTCTTTTTGTTCTCTGAAGCAATTTATCAGAAACAATCCCAAGAGAGATGAAGAAGGCATGGTGATAAAGGCAGAATTTGTTGCTTACATTGCATTCTTTCTTGAGAATGCTTAGCCTGCATCTTTTCCCCCAGAAAAAGATCAAGTTAATTGATTTTACTGCCACTCGGATGTTTCTTATTTACTGCTGGCCTGTATTTCTCAGTATTCAGAGTTCTACCTGCTGTCCTTCAAAGTACAAATAAGCTTTTACCTCTCCTGCAAGCTGTCTGCCCTTGAAAGAAACTTGGCTGCTAATCTTTCCTGTTCAGTCATCAGCAAAGCTTTTGCTGAGCTCAGTTCTCAGAGCTCATTTTTCCCTTCTTCCTGGCTTGTAGAAGGGATTTTATGAAAGATTTACCCTCAGACAATTTTAAGCATCTTATTTCAATGGGTAAAGTTGGCCAGTGCATCTCTGTGGGTAACCACTGCTGCCAGCTGGGAGAGCACAACTCTCATGGGGACCTCTCTGAATGGGGACTGACATGAGACTCCTAAGTGCAGTAAGGTCAGTTACTTTACTTTTTGGCTAAAGTCTGACACCTTCTGAATGCCTGAACACCTCATGAAGTCTGGAGATCCTGGACCAGGTTTAGGTCCAGGAGGGTGCTTCGAGGCATTGGAAAGTTTTGTGTTTTATTGAAACTGGGCCCTTGGCTTTCTGATTCAGCACTGAAGGAATACGAGTCCTGATTAAGTATGTGCCCAGTTCCTCATGTGGCTGTGTCAGCAAGAGGTGTCACCTTACCCAGATACATGGCCCTTTATGCTCCTGGAGGTTTCCCTTTCAAAGACATTAATTCTTAGTCTAAATCAAGCTATCCAATTTATTTAAAATAAGGAGCAATTCTTCATCTGAATTGCTCCCTGCATGTGACTGCCGGGAAAAGCAGCTATAACTAGAAACCATTGTACACTGACGTAATCTGGATGCAGTCAATGTATGTCATAGACATTTTGTTTCCAGAAAAGGATCCGTGGAAGTCACCATGGAAGACCCTGCTTAAACTTCCTGTTGAGAAAGGGAATACAAATTCTGAGAGGGATGCCTCTCCCTGCCTGGTTCTCAGACACCAACCCTACTACTGATGCCAGCCTCTCCTCAGGCTGAACATGCCTTGATGACAGCACTGAGGGCACTACTCTCAAGCAATGAGAGCAGCCGGGATATTTCAGAAGACCCAGACTCTCTTCTCCCAGATCTGGAGAGACTGGAAACTATCCCACTGCCCTCTCCACTTCGTATGCAGCAGCAGCAGGACTGGTGGTGGGGAGGCAATTGGGTTTCAGGTTCAACTGCGAGCAGTGTTTTTCTAAGATGAAATAGCTGGTGGACTCCCTTCAGCACCAATGGGATCTGAATGTATGAGGCACACAACTAGACAATGAAAGAATAGGTGTCTTTATTATTTACAGCAAGTGCTGTGTTGGAACAATGCCATTCTTTTTACAAGCATGTCATAACTTGGAGTATCTGCAACGATGTTACTAATGAGTGCTTTCAAGTCTTGGTTAATAACTCCTTTCTAAATGTGGATGGCAGCAACACAGCATCCCTTTTTTATGAACTTAAAACCTGTGAATAATGCTTTTGAGATGGGCTGTGTGTATGTGATTAGCTCATTGGTTACTGGGCACAGTTTTAAAGAATTACACTGAATAAATGAACCATTACTTTCCTTCTTTTTTTTTTTTTTTTTTTTGCATTTCTGATCTTTTTGTGTGATTGCATCTTGATCAGTGTTGAAGTCAGCACTTTCATTTTTCTTCCCTTCAAAGTAATCCTTCTCTTCATTAGGATTCCCACAGTAGACTGTGGGAAGATATCTGCCCTCCCAAAAGAGATGTATGAGAGAAGTCTTTGCCAGAGAGAGCAGCCCAATTGTGTTTGTTTATTCATCACTCATGTGGATGAACAATGGAAGTTGTTTCCAGTCTCCTCTAAAAATACGACTTTTTCTAGCTAATATTTCACCAACCCCAAACTGCGACCTGATCTGAACTTTTAGGGGCTGAGCAGTAGCAGGGACATGTGAGCAGCAGTAATGTATTTCTCCATTGTTCCAGATGCAGTGCTAACCAGTAGTACAACTCGTGCTTTTGTGAGTAGATAACAAGGCAAAGAAAATGTGTGCTTCAGCCTGCCAAGAGGAGTAATCAAGTTAGAGCCCCTGATTTGTGCTGATTAGGGGATACTACGAGCAACATAAGCAATTTACCCTGAGACATATGGAAGAGGATGCTGCTCTGGGGTTAGTGATGCTAAAAAGGAGCATCAAGAAGTCTCAAAATATCCAAGCAGAGATCAGTCAATGTCAATACCGGTTTCGGTATTAACATCAAAGAGGAGAAAAGGAAGCCACAAGTCTAAAAATATGTTCCTAGAATGCTACCTTCCAGTTCCTAATTTTATTTAAAAGAAGACATTGTAATTTAGACAGTGGTGAACTTTATGTTGAGAAGTGTTTAGTGCAGTGAGGTATGCAATTGCCGTGGCAGATACTTCATACTAAGATTTCATCCAAGCAGGTAACTTTCTATTGTGTTTCTCATAATTTTCTCATTCTTTTGTTTTGCATTTCTTGAATGCAAAAACATTCATTTTTTTGAACAGGGAGAACAGGGTCAGATATTCAAGAAAAATAAAGTGCTGCAAGGCTAAGTGACTTGTCAAGGCAGTCACCATGGCAAATACTGACCAGTTTGTTCACATTACATGGATTCACTGTGACCACTGATCTTACAGTGACAGCAGAGGAACAGCGCTGAGTTACACAGTGAAGCATATACAGCTCATGTTTTAGACAGCCAATATTTCCACTTCTTAAATATGATTCCTTTTCAAAGGTATTTGCAGATGTAGCCTTAAGGCCAGAGCTATGTACAAGCTCAGGCTAGATGAGCAAAGCAAGCCAAGCTTCCCTTGCCACTTTTTCAGTCCCTTGAGACATAGAGCAAAACGGGATACAGCTGCTAGGAGCAAAACAAACTTCTCTGAGATCACCTGGCATCTTGTGGCACGGGTTGATGAGAACCCCAGGCCCAGAGGGGTGCCCTGTGCTTCAGGTTGGGTCTAACTTTAGTTGTTTACAGCAGATCTGTTCATACTATAACATGTTGTTTGGATTCCTGATGTAGTCTATGGATACAGGCATTTCTGGAACACAATTTAGCTCCATCCTGGATCCATCTCTCATGTAGATCAAGCTCCAGAGGATTTTACATGTTTTTAGAATTCCATTGACTAGAAAGGGGACTGAAAATATCTAATTCTGCAGTAGCCATCAAGATTGTTGTTCAACAGCAGTTGGACTCAGTGATCCTCATGGGTCCCTTCCAACTCAGGATATTCTCTGATTCTGTGATTGTTGACACTGGTAGCTGGATGAGAAGGATCACACTTTTCACTGCTTGAACTGCCAGCAATTAGCTGCTCATCAAAGAATGGGTAACAAGGCTTGAGGTAAAACTGTCAGCCTCCCTTGCAGTTACCAAAATTATTTTAACAAGAGAAATCTTCTAGATTAAGGCAGAGTTTACTGTCCAAATCAAAGACATTTGACAAGGCTGAAATGTGCAACACTTGTGGCTGTAGAGTGAATTTGCATTAAGGATCTTGAGCCTTTGGCTTTTGGAATGAGAACAGAACTTGATATTAGCAATCCCTTGAGGTCTCATTTCCATGCAAATGAATACTCTGTTCTTGTGCTCGCTCGCTTATTTCTTTGAATTTTTGAATTTCACCTGTCTATTTTTTCTATTTTAATACAAATCTTTTTCTTTCCTAGGGGGTTGTTTATCACCATCCATGACAAGGGCCATATTGCAACAATGCTAAACTCTTGGCCTGAGGAAAATATTAAGGTATGTGTCATGTCTTCTTTGGGCTGGGATTTTAGAAGGAGTTGGATGTAAAATGGGATGTTGAATGGAACTCTTTGGAATTGCCTATTTAAAAAGACAATTAAGAAGTATTCCCGGTCTCAGAAAGTTTCCAGGCTAGTGGTTGAACCTGAGACAATCTGTCATGCATATATGCAATCAAGAACATCTTTATTAAAGTTAGCAGGACCTTGGTCAATAAAAAGAGTATGCACGATAATAACTTCATTCAGAAAGGTGTTAGTGAAGATGTAACATCTGAGTGTTGAAGTATGCTGTGACTCACCCACAGCTTGTTAGATGTACCAAAACTCTTTAGGATATCTCTGTAACTGCTTGTAGGACTCCTTCCCAATCCCAATGAGTCATGCAGCGTTCAGAACACTGCCAACTGTGCAAGTAGCATTTGATATCCAGCAGCTGAAGAAATTACAGACACCCCACCCAGAAAGTAATCTTTTGAAGTGTTTTTCAGTAAGGCTCAGGGCTGGGCAAGTCCCTGGCACAAAATATAGTCAACACTTGTGACAGATCATGTCAATCACCGTCTTCCATCACTTTGAAAGTATACATGCCTGATAATTTCCAGGATTATTGAGAGGGCTTCTGTTCTCTATCAGTCTGCTGTTTCTTTCAGGAACAGAGATTGGGAAGCCATGAAAATCTTGCAAGCATTTTCCGTTTTTAAGGAAAAAAATAGGGAGCAGATTTAAAATGTTTCCAGAAAACGTAATCCTATTCATTAGCTTTGGAACCATGGAGGACAAATGCAAACTAGATGTTTTATCCAGACTCTGTCCAAAAATCTCAGTATTTCCATTTGTTTCTGATCAGGGTTGTGAGCAGAGCTCATTCTGGGCAACAGGTATGTTTTTGCAGATGGGGAAACTGGCGCAGAGAGATTAGACTCTTGTTGAAACATCCTTCTCTGGCACCCAAAACAGACTATAGGAAGAGCAGTGGTCCATGAAGGAGATTCGGACACTCTGCTTTCTGGATTTTCCAGACTATGAAGGTAGTAATCAGTATCTGTTTTGGACTGCAGGGTTCCTTATGTGTTTGTACACACACTTTTGCCACACCTGAACTGGTAGGCATCCACACACCTGAGATTTTGATACACCTGAGCTGCACCTAAGTCCCTGGAGGGACCCAGTAGTTTGAACAGGCTCAGACCACACTGAACACTAACAACACCAAGTCCTTTCAAAAGGCAGTGATGAAACATCTAGAGGTGTTATCCCACTTAGAAGGTTTAGGGCAACAGCGTTTACTGTGGTGATGGAAAATGTTAAGTTGTGTGCTTTTGTCCTCTGGAAGGGCTGGAAGAGCACTCTGCTGTGTTTAGCAAAGCCAACCTCTGAAGTATGTGCCCCACCTCTTGTTGAAGCTGGGCTGCTCTGAAGGAACCAAAGTGCCAGAAGCAGAATGAGCAAGAAGTGATTTCAGAGCGTATTCATTCAGGAGAGTGGGCCTTTGGTGTCTCTTCCAGGATTGTTAATGAATCTGTCCATGAGGTTAAAATGTGTCCGTTAGATAGAATGTGGGCAGCCCCTTGTTAGTTTTCTTTCCTTAAGCTTGTACCCTTTTCTGCAGGATGGCTCAGCTAGAACAGGAGGAATGCAGAGAATTGAACAGGATAGTGTTGTGGTAGGGTGTTACAACAGCTATGGACTGAAACCAACTTTGATGGTTGGACTAGATGATCTTAATGGGCTTCTCACTGATTCTGTGATCCTATGAAATCACCTCAAACTGAGCATAATACAGAAAATTCCCTTTCCCAGACGGGTGTGCAGGCTGCAAGCTACTTGACTATCCTCACTGTCTTCCTTCCTTCACTCTATCTCTCCTTCCATAAGGTGCTCCCCCTGGGAAGTGCACTCAGCTCAAACATGAAGCTGGTTTCCCCTTCTTGATACAGCCAGCACTGAAAGTGTTCTGTGCTGTATTTTCTGTTCTCCTGCATTTTGTAGTGTTACTTTGGAGATCTTTGGTACACACAGTGTGCAGCACATCTAAAACAGAAGAAATGTTCTCCGTTTCACAAGCATATAACTGCAGTGTTGATGTTTTTAGGCTTTTCTACACAGTCAGAATTTTGACTCTTTTTCACATAATTTGCATCAGCTTCTGGATCAACCTGGAACAGTGCATGTGCTTGCTGCTTTCCCTATTCCCCACGCAGCCCTCGGGTCCCAGTTGCATCCAGGGTGTGGTGAAGGAGTGAGTGCACACCCAGAAACAGATGGAGCCCACCCAAAAAGAGCCTTTCCCATCACTGACTAACACTTCACATTGACTCAGAAGGAAAAACAAATAGGAAAATGTCCTGAAATGGGGTAAATGTGTGCTGTCGTGATGGTGAATTTCCCATGGCAGGGCTTGTTCAGCCTCTGGCCCAGTAGGTTTTTGGTCATTTTAATGGTCTTTTCACTGCATTTTCAATTACTCTATCTCAGACTCCTATTGACAATGGACTGGCAACAAGACAACAACAAATATTCTGCATATAGGATTTCAAAATAATCCTTATTACACAGGGGTTGTCCCTGTTTCTGTGTGCATTACAACCCTGGAATGTGTCATGCACAGTACCACCCTGAAACTGAGTGGTTTTCTTTGCTTAAGGGCAAAATAGATGTAAAAAGCAGAATAGATGTTTCCTGTGTATTTTTAGTTTATCCTCAGGCTTATTCCTGAAGTGTTTAATGTGTAATTCTGCTCTGTTACAGACACTGGTTTAGGTTGAGGGAGAAAATAGCCTTGGGAGGTGCGCATAGTTTACGTTGAATAAGAGCATGATTGTTCATTGTGAATCCCTTGTGCACAACTTAAAGTCTTTCCATGGCTTCCCCTTTTAATCATCTGAAATATGCAGGGAAAGGACACTGAAAGAAATCAGTATACATCTTCCTGAAATACAGAAGTGCAGCAAAAGGTTTATTCCATTCCCAAACAAGGGAATGCTTTGCTCTCACAGCTTTAAACCAACACATCTCTATTATCCCCACCCAAAAATGAAGTCCATCTGTTGAGATGGCAACTAATGCTCCATTCTCCCAGTTCTTATTAAAGCACACACGTGTCTTCAGTTTAACATTAACTTTGCAGATCTGCAAATAAAAAAACTTCTTTGCAGTCAGCCTAGAATTTACAAAGCTTGGTGAAACCTGCTTGGTCCTTTACTTCCTAAGGTCCCAGTGCTGTACAGGGTGGGTTGAATAGGTCAGATTTGGACTTCTAATTTGAACCTCATTAAGCATGCTTTTATTCTTATCTTTATTATCTCCTTCTTGTCACAAAGAAGTGGTACAGTAATGAGAAAAAGAGAAGACTGCAGAACAGAAATTCTTAAGATGTAGTGCATTGCAGTGCTGCTGAAATGCAAGAAAAAGGATGCACAAAGAGTTAAATGGCAATTGTTAAACCCACACCTGGGTGGCAAAAATATCTGGTGTTAAATATGCAGTGTGGGAGCCCCTCTTGTCCATCCTTGTGTCTACTGTCTTGGAGTTAGGCATACCAGAGACAAAGGGACACAGCTATGAGTTTTGCATTAGTTTTCTTCTGCTGGCTACTCCACAGCAAGTCTTGAAGAGTGGGCAGGCATGAACTTGTTACTTCCACAGAGGCATTTCATAAGAACAAGCACTTTTGCACAGAGCTCTTTTTCCAGGCAAAAAAGAAAGTCAAAGCCAGATCTCTTCTGTGCAGCTGCTGGTTGTGCAGGTGGGGATGCACAAAGCCATCCCATTGGGTTCTGCCACGTGTGAGCCGAAGTGTTGGCAAGCAGAGCTGCTGCTCTCCCACACTGAAGCAGTTACCCATTAGCCATGTTATCTCCAGCCCAAAATGAGCAGCCCTGTAACACTAACAGCTAAGTAAGAATCACAGAACCACGAAGGTTGGAAAAGATCTCTAAGAACAACTAGTCCAACCCCAACCCATCCCCACTGTGCCCACTAACCATGTTCCTCAGTGCCACATCTCCGTGGCTCTTGAATACCTCCAGGAACTCCACTGTTTCCCTGAGCAGTCTGTGCCAATGCATCACCACTCTTTCTGAGAAGAAATTTTTTCTAACATCCATCCTGGACCTCCCCTGGTGTGATTTAAGACCATTACTACTCGTCTTGTAGACCATTACCTTTTGTCATACATGTAATGTGTTATGTAGAAGGAACAAATATCCGCTGCACAATACAACTGCAAAATGGCACTGATGTGAAGGCAGTGGTGCTGGTTTTGTTGTTTGAGCCTTGGCAGCTCCTTTCAGTGCTCTCTTTTGGTCCTCCCAGGCTATCGTGGTGACAGACGGAGAGAGGATTCTCGGTTTAGGAGATCTGGGAAGTTATGGTATGGGTATCCCAGTGGGGAAGCTTGCTTTGTACACAGCTTGTGGCGGAGTGCACCCGCAGCAGTGTCTCCCTGTCCTGCTGGATGTTGGCACAGACAACGAGGTAAGACCTGGAGTTTTTCATAAACCTGCCATGGGGGAGGAGGAATTGAGATTAATGATCAGCTGAAGCCTGTTCCCTAAATGTGGTAGTAAAGTCAGAGACATCCACGATGAGACGATGGCTAGACCAGCACTGCAGGGAAGTGACCAGGTTGCATTCCTGTTTGATGCTCATGAAACTTTTGCTCTTATTGGAAACTGAAATGAACACTGAGCAGCCTCATGGTCCCCTGGAGAGAAGAGTGTTGCCATTTGGAGCTGAAGGATCAGCTCCACCTTTCAGCATGGTGATGTGTGTTGAAAGATTTCAGATGGGAAGATCTACATTTATTCCTCTTGTGGTAACTGTGAGAAAACAGATACTTATGTCTGCATGGAGGTGATGGTATTCCCAAAAACAGGGAATCCCTGCTGGGTGTTTTGGGAATGATTAATTGCAGTGTTCTGTCAGGGTGCACACTTGGCTACACATGATAACCAGACAGGAGGGCTGCATCTCTTGGCAGATTTTTTGCCTTATGACTCTGGCTCAGAAAGTGCAATATTTTAGCACCACCAGAATGGACATCAGTGAGGATATCTTTTTTAAAAGGAATATACTGTCATTATTTGTGATGGACAGGCTTTGTCCACTGATGTAAGTAAGTTGTACTTGTGCCTCACCTGACTCTGAGGAAACCAAACACATGTTTCTTGAGTGAAATAGAAATCTGGGGTGTAAAAGCTTTAAGCTTGTGTATGAAGACAGATGATGCTACCATGAGTGCATGATGTTTTCAGAAGTGTTCACTGGAATTTGAGCAGAAAGCCAGCAAAATCAGTGGCCAGAGATGACATCTAGGTTGAGGCTGCCAATTAGTTTTTTTATCTCAGTCCCAGGGCTGTTTTATCCCTCTGGCATAGCAATCTATCACAGACTGGTAGAACATAGGGTGTACCCCATCTCAGCCTGATCCACACACAGTCTTTCCTGAAAACTGGGATCTCTGAGTTTGGACCTTCTGAGGCTTAAGCAGGACTCTCCTCACTTTCTGTCAGTTCCACTCCATAAAGCAGTGCACTTCAGCGTGATTCTTTTATCTCTTCGTTCTCCTCCCTTCTTCTTTTCACACCATGGAGTGCTGCACACTCTGAGCTCCCCTCCAGATGGACACGGGTATAAGTGCCTCCCCACCCATGGGAAGCTTCTGACCACACATGGCAATCTGTTTCAATCTTAAACCTCACTGAGGGACACTAAAATTCTAAGTGACACCACTGATTTCTTTTAGGCATCTCCAGAAGTCAGCTGGTGTCAGAGAAAGGGACATCCAGAATCACTCTCTCAATTGCTTTCATTCTGCCTAAGACCAAGTTTAGCTTACATGTCCAGGATCTTCTCTGTGGAAGCAGTTTTCACAGCTGGGATTACAGTATAGGAGTTGCTGCTTTGCAGCAATATTATCAATGTATTTATTCGCAATAAAAATAATTTATTGATTTCACAGCTTTCTCATAAACCCAGCCTAACCCAACCCCAGCCACGTTCTAGTAACATCCTGCCCCAAACCGAGCTCGTTAATCAGTTTACTTCCTGTAGGCATTCACTTCCTGTAGGCATTCATCCTGTTCTTCTCTGCCTATTGCTATACAGTGAGCCTGGGGCACCTCAGATATGATGGAGTAAGTACACCAGACATGTTGTGTTTTTAGCAACAGTTTCCAGCTTGTCTTTCTGACATTCTGTAATACTTCTTATGCTCTCAACAGATCAGTCTTTCTCAGCTTGCTATTGAGGGAAGGCTATACTCCATGAACATGGCCACTGTCCTAAAAGAACAATCAGCAAAACAATGCAAATGGGTCCTGCTCAGCTCCATGACCCCAAAGAGTTTAAGTATCAAACTCACAGGAAAACCTCTCTCATCTTTCCTGCTAAAGGAAAACATCCGTGGCAGTAAAAGCAGATCTAATTTTAGCCCACCTACCAATATTTGGGGTCCATATGGCTGCAGGACAATAGGTTTGCAATGGCTTGTCCCTTCTCATATTGATGATTCAGTTCCTGAAATCAGAAGGGAAGTTGGGTTGCTTTGCAAGTGACTCACTGAGCTGTTGGCCCACCTGTGTCCTGCCACTGTTTGCCCTGTGATTTCCCCCAAAATGTCTGTCATTTCCACACTGAGCCAGTCCTTTTCAGGTGGCTTGAGGATCCTCATTTACCACCTGGTGGACTGCTCAGGAGGAGCAGCCTGCTTTTATATTCGCAACAAGCACTGAAAAATGAATGAATCTGGTGTGAAAATCCCACGTGCTTTGACACCTGCAGACAGCTGGAGAGGACTGCTTGCTAGGTGAGGGGCTTGGGCACACCTCAGCATCTGGTTGCAGGATCTGGTCAGCTCTGGGCTAGCACCCAAAAGCTCCAATTACTCTTGCCATTGAATCCTTAGAGTTGGAATGGACCTCTAAAGATCATCCAGTCCAACTCCCCTGCAATGAACAGGGAATCCACAGCTAGATCAGGTTGCCCAGAGCTTTGTTGTTCTGGGTCAGTCATCGCTTCTGATGACTTTCATTGCTCAAACTACTGTTCATGGCCACATCTTTCCCAGTAACCTCCAGTGCAAAGTCAAGTGCTACTGGAACAGTAAACGCCTCCCTCACAAGGTCAGCTTTATTCACTCGGAACGAGGTACATCAGCAGGGAGTCGTGGTGGAGCTGCTGGGGGAGTATAGAGCCCCATTGCCCGCTGCAGTTAAGGAGCATCACACCTTTATTCACAGAAAAAAGCAGTCTGTAGCACAACTGACTTCTCACAGAAACACTTTCTACTCACAAAAAGCGACGTGAGCACTCACTGCAAAGTGAGTAACGTTTAATCTGACCACAACTGACAAACTTTCTTGGGTAGACTGGGCCATAAATCTCCACCCAGCCACGGATGAGATGCTGTCAACGGGATTGCTTTGTGTCCTAGGCTCTCCTGAGTGATCCACTCTATATTGGACTGAAACACAAGAGGGTCCGTGGGAAACAATACGACGAGCTGATTGATGAGTTTATGGAGGCAGTTACCAACAAGTAAGTGGTGTTATATACATGGCTCTGCTGAGCTGCTTCCATTTAAGAACAAATGTTGCAACTCTTGAAATAAACATTAGTGTAATGGATGGTGCAGGCAAAGAAGGGTCATTTAAATGCAGATCTCCTGGGTGGCCTACAAATGACTCTTTGTGCTTCAGCACTCTGCGTCCAAATTATTTATGTCTTCAGAGAGCTGAAACGGGACTGACTATTTATAACCATTTCCTGTCCATATAGGCCAGAGGTGTCAAACATATGCCCTGTGGGCTGTATCTGGTCTCCATCATGCATTTATGAGACTCATTCAGCATAGGCAAAATCTAAACTTTGCTTTGCTTACGTTTTGTACAGGAAGTTTCTAGCTGTCAGTGTTATGGGGATCTGCTAATTGGAAATGGCGTGCTGCTGTGTGAGCTGCAAACAGCCTGTCTGTCTCTTAGCAAAAATAGCACCATCCCTGCTGGCGTGATGAGGCCAGGTTTTGAGCACTGCCTTTTTCATGGCGGGGCAGACTGCGTGCATGTTTCCATCTCTACTGTCTCACAGGGATATGGGGTTTCTGCTGCACCAGGGAGTTGGATGTGGAAGGAGCAGAGCCACTCCTCAGTGCTTTATGTGCACCTCTGGCACTGCACTGATTCCCTCCTTCTGGAAAAAGAAAATCTGCATGACTTTCTGGAGAAGTTGCCATATGGAAGAAAGTGAGAACAGCTCTTTAAGAAGAAAATGATAATAACCAGAAAGCACAAGGCTCCTGAGCAGCTTCTGCCCTTCCTAAAGCTGCAGAGGACACACTGGTCAGGAGTGACAGAGAGCTGAATCTGTACCTGATTCATGGGCTGCTGCACGTCAGTGTGTTGTAGATGTGTTGTAGGGTCTTTCCTTCACAGCCAAAGGAGTAATGTTTGATCTTCCCTCATTCTGTCTTTCCAGTTGGTTGCATGTGTGTGTTCCTGCTCAAATGCAGAGGAGTGGTGGTACATGTGTCATCAGCACGTGGGTCATCAAGCCTCCCTTGAAGGAGGCAGAATGCCCAGTGTCTAATGACAGCCCTGTCCCATCTAAAGAGACACACATCTCCACGTATGATCTGACCGCCCAGCTGGAGTGATGTAGGGCTGACAAAGTGAATTTTGGGAGATGAGTGTCTCACAGAGAATTCTGGCATTGTGATGTGGTCACTCCATGCAGCATTTTGCTGTATACTGCGCAGTGCAGTGCTGCAGTTAGGATGGGAGCATCTCCTTTGCTGCTTAACAGCATGATGTAGATGAGTCCCTTATGATGACAGGCTAGTATGTCACCTCTCCCAGCCACACTGCCCACAGCCTCTGCAAAAATGCTTCCCCTCAGCCTGTGATATAGCTGTGAATGTAAACACAGCCACACAGCCCTGCCCGTTGCATTCACAATGCCTGAGGATGACTGCAGTGGAGAGAATGCTGTGTACCATACTCCAGTTTATTGCTTGTATTAGATAAGATAGCTTGAATTCAATGTCAGTTCAATACAGTGTGGTTTTACATCAGAAACTTGCACATTTTCCAGGGGAATGAATTCTTGGAGGCTCAAAAACTGGTGAAAGGCAATTGAGAAATCACAGGAGACTCTAAAAGTAGGAAACTTGCAGGAATTGTCAGGGCTGAGTTGTGTTTCTTTTTTTTTTTTCCTTATTTTTGTCTTGTTGTTTTTTGTTTTTTTTTCTGTTTTGTTTGTAATCACTAACTGATCCATCAGGGAAACCACCCACTTCTTTTGGCCAGGAGACCACAGGGGTATTGCAGTGTCATTGCTGGTGATGGAATGAGGACCCAGGTTGTGGTCTCAACCATGATAAATTTGGATAAGATTTACAGTAGGGATGTTATATGCTGATTGCACCTGATACTGTTTGAGACAGTTTGCTTTTTCTGTGCTTGCTGCTGGAGGACAAGCTGTTATTTTTCTACGTTTAGTTTACAAGAGCTAATCTCCATGCTGAAAGGAGAAGACAGCCGCAAAACAATGAGCTCCTTTCTTGTAAGGTGATATCATGTCTAATCCTTTCATCCAAATACTGGCAATCAAATTCGTGGGGCCTCTGTTTTATTGTAGCCTGCTTCTGTGTGCAAGGAAACCTGTGAGTATGAACTGCTGTGATCTTCAGTCTGCTCTGACTGCACGTGCAAGTCAGTGGTATCACACACAAGTTCAGTTGTTCGGGGATCCAGTTTATCTTTCCTCCTTCTCTTTTGGATCGCCACAGACCTCTTGCAATCTGGAAGTCTCCTTTGCAGCTTGATGTTCATGGAGAAATCCTGACTGTTTCCTGAGGGTACTTCTTCTCACAGAAACCATTTGTCAGTTCCTCTGCAGGAGTGCCTCCCACACTGCCAAATCACAGCTGGCTCAAGGGACGTTTGTCACTGATGTGGAATGTGTCTGAGCCCACAAGAAAGCCAGGGGATTGAAGATATACTGTCCTAATGGAATAATAATATTAAGCAGATGTCAAATTTCTAGAGCTGGAGACCCTGTAGTCAGCAGAAAGGACTCCTGGTCTCATTACAGCCGCCTTATAATGAAACCAGGAGTGTTTCAGAGGCTTCAGAATTAGCACTTACAGTATATTGAAATGAAGTTTGGCTTCTGGGCAATTTTAGAAAGAAAAGTGCTTTCTGAAACACCTGGAAAAATTTCTGCATGGTACCTAAATCTCCATTCATTACTGTTTCACTTAAAATGCAGAAAGTGACCGAGCTCTCTAATAACAACTCCAGACTGTGCATTTTGCCCCACTCGGGAGGCAAGCACATGCAGACTTTGGCCCATTGAGCCTACCCTCTGACTGAATGAAACAGCGTGGCAATTTGCTGATCTCTCACAATGACTAATGGGCTTCGTAAGAGAATATACACTACTCTGTTTTCCAGTTCTCAGTTACCATGGTAAAGGGTAAGTCAGACTCATTCTTGAACCGACGCATTTTTGTAGGATGGAATAGCTGTTCACCCATAGTGTCCAAGGATTACATCAGAGTAAGCCTTAGAATTTCTGAGGCCTCCATGTATGAGGTTCAACAATTCCAAGTGCAAGGTCTTGCACCTGGGTCACAGCAACCCCCAATTCAGTACAAGCTGGGGGATGTAAGGATGGAGCACAGCCCTGCCAAAAAGGCATTGGGGGTACTGATGGATGGCAGCTGGGCATGAGCCAGCAATGTGCCCTTGCAACCCAGAAAGCCAACTGTATCCTGGGCAGCACCAAAAGAAGCACAGCCAGCAGGGCAAGGGAGGTGATCTTCCCCCTCTGTTCTGCTGGGAGACCTCAACTGGAGTACTGTGTCCAGATGTGGAGTCCTCAGTACAGGAAAAACATGGAGCTGTTGGAGTGCATCCAGAGGAGGGACACAAAAATGACCCAAGGGATGGGGCACCTCTGCTACGAGGACAGGCTGAGAGAGCTGGGGCTGTTCAGCATGAAGAAGAGAGGGATGCAGAGAGACCTGAGAGCAGCCTTTCAGTATCTAAAGGGCAGCTGTGAGAAAGAAGGGAACAGACATATTGCAGATTCTGTTGTGACGGGACAAGGGAAAAAGGTTTCCAACTGAAAGAGGGGAGATTTAGATTGGATATAAGGAAGAAATTTTTTATGGCAGGGGTGGTGCACACTGGCGCAGGTTGCCCAGAGATATGGTGGCTACCCCATCCCTGGAGACACTCAAGGTCAGGCTGGATGGGGCTCTGAGCACCTGATGGAGCTGTAGGTGTCTCTGTTCATTGCAGGAGAATTGGACTGGATGGCCTTTAAGGATCCCTTCCAAACCTCCAAGAACTATGATTCTATGATATATGAGCAAGTTAAGGTTGAAATCAATATTCTGTGGGAGATGCTGCTGTGCTGGGGCATACTCCAGTCACTCCTGTAATCCCATCATGCAGGAGCAGGGCAGCTTGATGGCTCTGAGAGGCAGGAGGTGATGACAGATGTCCTGTCCCCAGTTCCTGGCTCCATTTTGGATGCAGAGCACGTAGGCTGAGGCTGAGAGGCACCACACTCCAGAAGCCTCATTAAACTGTCTTAACTTCACTCCTGTTTCCTTTCCCATCAGTGCTCATTAACAGGCTGACTGGCAAGATTGAAGCTTTCTCTTTTATCAGCCTCTGCCATATGGCCAAGGACAGAAGACATCAGGAGATTGAGCACTCAGCTTCTCAAAATGGGAGAAGAAAGAGTAAAACTAGCTCTCCTGAGATAGTTTTTCCTTGTGTTTGTTTTATACCTGATATTTTTTGTCCAGTCCCTCCCCAGTAGTTTTCCTCACAAACGTACTCTCAGGTCACTTGTGCTCTCCAACAGGCAGAGCATTCTCCACAATAGGCCACCTCTGTTTGAGCAGTTCTCCAGGACTGTGCATCACAAAATATTTAGATTTTATTAGCTTGATTTGCTATTACTGACCAGCTATTGAGCTGGAGACATGCTGCTATGGGATCCCTGCTGTAACCAACTTTATACCTTTCCTGCAAATCCTTTAGGATAATGCAGTTATGGGTGTTGGAAAGCCTTCTGGCCCAGGCTGCCTGTGATCTTAAAAGCCAGATTCACCACATCTGGCTTAGAAAGATGAAACTGGAGAAGATCTCTTTGGGCTCCATACTTTGTGGTCTTCCAGACACCATTACTTCCCAGCTCTCACCCTGTTCCCAAGAAGCCCTATGCTTCCAGCTGCAGTCTTTTCTTAGACCCGGTGCAATGACCACAAAGTCATTTTGCATTAAAGCACAGGAGTGGCATGGCAACCCATAGTGCTGCTCCACAAAGAGTTCATTCGGGTTTTTTGTTTTATTAAGGACTATAATGAAAGTTAACTTTGATTTGTCAAGAGTATTTTTTTTTTTTCCAAGAGCTCTGTGATTGAGCCTGGCATGGCCTTGCTCCATATTCTGCATCTACCAGTAGCTGATAGCAGGCGCCCAGGGATACAGCTAAGAGCAGGCATGCATGCAGTAGTACATCCTTGGCATGCTCCCCAGCTTCCAGTAATCTGAGATTCAGGGATTTCCTGCTATCTTTGTGCTTCAAGGGTCACTTCCATTGATTTAGCTCTCACTGAATCCACAGCAGGCACTGTGCCTTGGAGCATGCTGGCTGTCTTTGTGCTGGCAGAAAAACCTAGTGAGACTTCTACCTAATGTTAGAAACATTGCACAGCTTAAAATAGTTCCTGTTGGGTTCATGATGCAGCTCCTTGGAGTGGAATTTCTAAACCCAGGACCTAGAGCTCTAAACATTATATTGGCTGCAATTGGCCTAATTTTGCCAAACTGCCATCTGTTGGCTCATGTTCTAGCATAAAATTAAGCACATTTTTGTCTCATGGTGATAACTGTTGTACCTGCTTCATCTGCTGTAACAGTCATGGCTTCGTAATATGGATCCAGCTTAATGACCTCTTAACAGCTTTCAATGCATTGTGGTTAACCTGGCTGTCCACAGATCTGACTCATGTTGTCTCCATTTCAAAACAAAATAACAGATAAGACTGTATTTTCTAATGTATCTCTTCGTCTCTCCTTTTAGAACAGTTAGAACTATGTGCTGAGTGATATAATGTGCTGTTAAATCACATCACAGTATTGACTGAGAGTTTCAGAGCCAGAAGGTCAACTTTTATATTAATTCAACAAAATTTTAGTTTTCATTTTAATCTTTTAAATGGGAAAACTTGTCTTCATCTCAGCTAAGTGGAAATCTTAAAAGTGAAAGGCTTTTTTTGATGTTAAATGTACTGTATGGTTTGCAGACCACAGGCAGACAAACTCTGAACCCACAGAGCACTGCCTGGCTCTCTGCCTCCAGGTAGTATACCTATCTCTCTGTTTTCTCTTTACCTATCTGGGTTTCCTCTTCCTGGCTAGAAACATGTGCAAATATGCAAACATTACAATCCTGAAGGGAGATTTCCCAGACTTGAATGACACTAGAAAAGGCTGAGCCTTCTGGGTCATGCATGTAGTTTTGTCTGCCCTGTCCATTACAAGGAACCCACAGCACCGCTGCCACTGGAAGACAGAGTGAAGGATCAGCAAGAATGATCATGTCTTTGCACCATTTTACATGGGATGAATAATCCTTTTTCCTCCCTCTTAGCTTGGCACCAGTGTTTTTTTATGTAGGACTGCTGTCGCTGTCTCTAATTCTAATGGATAGAAAAGGGTATCTTGTTATGTCAAGGTCAACCTTGGAATTACATGGAGTCTAGTTTTCTAACATTCTGTTTCTGAAAATTCATTTTCCAAAGACCTTATGGAAATGTCTTGCCTTTCCTGTCTCTGGATGCCCCCGTGTCTACCCACCCAGGGCATGGTCAAGGCAGCCCCTATAACCCCGAAGAGGTGCAGGGGTGCTTCCTGTTCATGCACAAGGACAATCATAGAACCATCAAATCATTAAGGTTAGAAAAGACCTCCAAGATCATCTAGTCCAACCTCCAATATTGCCCATTTTGAGTGCCCAAGGAGGTGGTGGAGTCACTGTCTCTGGAGCTGGCACTGAGGGACATGGTGGTGACAGGGCAGTGGTTGGACTGGATGATCTTAGTGGTCTTTCCAACCTTCATGATTCTGTGATTCTATGATTACTTCCCAAGCATGATTTTCTTTGATGGTGGGCTTTTTTTACAAACAGTTTTAGTTTTCTTGGAAATCAGAACTTTGGTTGCTGGTATATCAAGCAGCAGTAACACAATGTCAAAGACAAGGGCAAAGATACTTCAGGCTCACTTCTGCCTAGTTTTATATAACACTATGAGTAACAGTGGCATTACATCAAAGCAGATGCCCTACGTCATGACTGAGTGAAAGCAATGCTATAAAATGGTAAGTTCAGACAAGGATTGGAACGTCCTTCTGTGTGATTCTTTCCAGAAAGGAACTGGAACTTCTCAGAAATAACTTTACATGTACATATACAAATATATATATATATATATACACACGTTGGAATGTCTTATATCCCCTGTTCACAGTGAACAAAAATGCCCTTTTCATACTGTCTGGCAAAGGTGCTGCACAAGTCATCGGGCCACCCTTCAAGTTCTGACCTGAGCAATTCAGTCAAATGTTTCTCAAACTGTAACTGCTGCAGCATCACAATTTTTTTCCTCTGTGACCTCGTGGCTTGTAATGAGGCTGGATGAACTCAAAGTGGTACATACCCATGGGGATGAAGAAACAAGTTGCATAATGAGATTGTTCAGGCAGTCTCTTGAATAATGAAGCTAAAAGCGAGGGTCTTCAGGAAAACATCTGCCTCCTGCTTCTGGGATTTCTGCTCTTTTGTTCCACACTTTGTGCTCATCCAAGAGAGATGTGTGTCATCCACTGTAGGGGATACAGACTTTACTAACAATCTTTTGAGTGAACGTAGCTCAGAGATTCAGTGTAGCTCTGGGTGGATCGTAGCAGTACCAGAATGGTGTAGTGATAAACAAAAGCATGAATCCTTTATCATGAAAGACTTATGATGATGATGATGATGATGATGATTTTTTTAATGAGGAACAACCGACAAAGTACCTCTTCTTGTTTCCAATTCTAATTAATGTGCCCATAGAACACTTAGTTGTTATAGTATCTCTTGTTTTATCCCCAGTAGGTTTGAATTTCTTCATGTCAAAGAGGCACAGATATTTACTGTCCATGCTTCCCTTTCCATACCCTGAAAAGATAAGGATTACTCATGCTAAGTGGATTGCTTCCATTCCAGAAGGACATATAGGACTGCAGAGATCCCATGGGATCTGCAGGCAGGAACAGACTTGAATCCAAAATCAGGAGGTCAAAAATCAATACCTTGTTTTTTTGAAAATGGGGAAAAAGAACTGGGAGATGGAAGAAAGTGGATTGGAGAGGGCACTTGTTGTACTCCAATGTACGTTGTCAGTCTGAAATCCTGATATCGATGCTTTCCTTTCTGATAAAGGGTGATTGAATACCAATGTCCAGGATGTCAAGATAAAGTGATGCTGTAGAGGGGATGAGTCACTGGGAGTCAGGATCAGACTTGGAAGGAGCCAACCTTAACTGGAAAGCATTCAGCCCTGAGCAACCTGCTACTTTTGGCTTCAGACTCTCCAGGCTCTAAACTGGAAGAAACTTAGGAGATGAGTCGCTGTTGTTGGTACAAGTGTGGAAGAACCTATGAAAGCTGGCAACAAACTGAACGGTTTGACCTGAGGAGCCTCTTCCTCATAGAGAAGGAAACCTCACTAAAATGATCCCTCCATGTAGAAATTATTAATTTGGGTTTCTTAATGGAAAGGGCAATTTTCCCAGTGAAATGCAACACTTTGACAAAGGTTCATCAGTTTTCATTTTAAAAATGTGTCAATTGGTGGAGTCTGGCTGGGATACTTCATTCCACCCCAAAGTGCTTCCATGTACCCAAACAGGGCACCATGTGGATAACCATACACATAAGATACAGCAGGGCAATTTCTTTAGAGATATAGAAAGTAATGACAGGCTTTGAAGGAAACCAAAGTAGTGCAGTAGAAAATGTGATAAAAACCTAGGTTTTATGACATATATTTGAAGTCTTCCAAACCAGCAGTGCTGATTAGATAATGCAGTGAGGGTTATATCTCCTAATTTATGTGTTTAATAAAGTTAGACATCTAAATTTAAGGCGTTCATTTTAGAATGTATTTGCACAGACTCTGGAGAAAGAAACATCTCCAGAATTGTTCTCAGCTTCCACAACTTGCTACTGGATGTGCCTCTTTTTCTCCATTGTGAAGTTATCTAGCTGAGCATTACTCAGGCAACTTTTAGCTATGTAAAAGTAGTGAAGGAAATCTGCACTGCTTTTTCTTGGCTGAATTCCAGTGCAAGCAGCAACTCTCTGACCACCCTTTCACTCTGTAGTAATAACTGTTCTCCATATTATCTCCCAAACTGGATGTTTTTATAGCATTGGCAATTCTGACCCCCCAGTCCTACGCTGGCTACAATTTCCTTTTGTATGCTACCCAAATATTCCTGGTAGAGTGCTCTGAATTCCTGTGGGATGAGGCAAGTCACACAAGCCTTGAGTTGCTGTGCCATGAAGAACAGACAGGAGAACTGACTCACTGTGTTGCTACTTAGGAGGATCACAGAATTGTAGGGGTTGGAAGGGACATCCAGAGATCATCGAGTCCAACCCCCCTGCCAAAGCAGCTCCCTAGCCCAGGTTGCACAGGTAGGCATTCAGGTGGGTTTTGAATGTCTCCAGATGAGGAGACTCCACCACCTCTCTGTGCAGCCTGTGCCAGTGCTCCATCACTGCACTGTGAAGAAGTTCCCATGCACATTTGTGCAGAACTTCCTATGCTTCAGTTTGTCATGTGTTTGCAAACAGCGCCAGCAGTTGTTTTGTTGCTATATTAGTCTCTAAGCTGATCAGGTCATCCTAGAAAGGAGCATTGCCACCCAAATACTGTTAGGATAAAGCAATAAGAATGAACTGGTTGATTTTGAAGACAAAACTCAGTAACTTCACGTTTAATTTCAGTGACCCTAAGCAGCACAATTTCTTTAAAATCCTCTCAATACTCACGTAAGATAAGTAGTCCCTGAGGACTTGAACATCATCCCAAGATTTTCATCTGTGATTTAACTGGGAGCATTTCATTGATAGCATCATGTTTCAGGGTCTTGCCGTGACCAACTTGTAATTGTTATTAATGAAAACTTGAGTTCTCACGTTACAAAACAAGGCTCAGAGATGTGGTTTGTACTTTAAGAGCTCAGTGGCAGAGAAAAAGAAAATAATCTTCAAAAAATAGCTCAATGAAAAGTTTCTGCATTCCAGCACAAGTCCCGGCATACCGAGAGGCACAAAGAGAAATATTCATGGGTCACCATACTTTCCCAATGCTCTGCTTCATCAAAAAGAGGAAAGACAAAATAGAATTCACCGTGCTTTCTCATGCTGCAGACCAGGTACAGGGAATTGGGAGCAAATTCTCTACTCGAAAGAAAGTAATATTCAGATTGATATTCTTACCAAAGTGACAGTAGTTGGGGCAACCCACCCACCTCCCCTTAGGCTCTTCAGAGAGCTTGTCATATGCACATTCATGCTGGCTGAGGTCACTGATTTTATTCACCAAGTCTGTTATTTTTTTACTTCCTCAATGTAATAAGACAGTAGAGAAGTAGTTTCTGTAGCAGCATAAGTTGCTTAAAGATCTGCTAATGCTTTGCTTGTGAGATGGCTGCAGACGTTCTAAATGGTGTGTCTCCTCCCTGTTACCATCCACTAGAAAACTTGTTTTCTGTGTCCTTTCTGTATTGTTTCTTTGCACAAAATCCTTGGATATTCAGGGTCTTCATTTTGAGTTCCAAGATGTTATGGAGAGAAAGAGACTTGGGAGTCCTCAGGCATTGCTATTCAGAGCATTGCTAAGCATTTTAGAAGAAATTTTGCAACTGGTTGACTTTGTAATAGATTCTAGAATCTGCAGTGAGGAGGCTTAAAGCACATAAGCTGTCTGTTGCTCAGATATTCAGTGTAACTGGCAGTTAGCAGGAGGCTGTGGGCAATTAAAGAGTATCTCATGAAGAGAAATGTAAATTTTTAATAGGCAGCACTTGATGTTTCTCTGCCCAGGTAACAGCAATAGGACAAGAGGGAATGGCCTTAAGTTGCATCAGGGGAGATTCAGGTGGAACTGTAGGGAAAATCTTTCAGAGTTGTGAGGCTGCCCAGGGAGGTGGTGGTCACCGTCCCTGGAGGTGTTCAAGAACCATGGAGATGTGGCACTGAGGGACACGGTTGGCGGGCATGGTGTGGGTGGGTTGACTGTTGGACTAGGTGGTTTGAGAGGTCTTTTCCAACCTCAGTGATTCTATGATTTTGAGCTGTGTAACACAACCTGTCATAGGGTGCAGGAAAGAACTTGTCCTGTTCAGAGTTGAAAAAACAATTGAAGCCATTGGGCAGACCCTTTGCAAAATGGCTCAAAGCCCTGGGTTTTTCCATCTTAACACATGGCAAGCTGGAATTTCCCCATCTTAGTGTCTAGATCCTGCTGATTTACAAAGGGAGAAAGGGTGCAACCACAAGAGGGACATTGCACAGGGTTCTCTCTTTCTCCTTCCAGCAAGACAAGAAGCTGCTGCCTTGCTGGCTAGTTGTGCTTGTCCACCTGCCCAAAGAAGTTTCGCTGCGCTCTGACATTGCAGAGTGTACCTCCTAAAATAAGAGCACACAATAATCACCGACTCATCTCAAAAGCATTTTTTTAACCCCTCTGTGCTGTATCTCTTTCAGAAGAGGGGAGACCACATACTGAGCATAGCAGCCCATCTCTGGTGGTACCCAGGTGCTAGGAAGGTCCCCAGTCCTCACAAGAGATAAGTCAAAGTTGGCCTTGGGCACTGTATTTCACCTTAACTGGGAAGAAAAGCACCTGCCCTGGCATGATTCCCCTTCTGGGAGAATTAATTGGAGTGAGGTGTTCAGTTTGAATGGGAAGGATGTAAGGTGATGCTGCCTCTGCACTGCTGTCAGTCCCAGAGATGCTCAGGGCCCCAACAGAGTGCAGGATTGAGAGCCCTTCTGCAGGACTGCAGCCCAGGGGTTGCTAATTGGTGTGTTGCTCCTTCCCTCTGCTATCCCACTGCTCACAGTGCTTATGTAGGAGCAGGGTATTTATGGCCTGGTTGGATTTTATTAGCAAAGCTTTCATGCAAGTGCTGGAAGTGTGTAGATAAGCAGCAGTCTGAGTATTTCCCAGTTTTTAGAAACTACACACTTGCTCTGCTATTACTGGATAATTATGACAGGACTGGAATTATTTCTTGCCTTTGGACTGCACAGGTGACTAGCTCTCACTGTGTTCTGGTTTGCAGTGGAGAGAAATGTGTTTCCAAAGCACAGAAATGTGTTTCCAAAGCACGTGACTATGAAATCACACAACAAAGTGCTCAGTTCCGTGTTCTCCTACACTACTACTACTAAATATATCAAAAATATTGGTGAATATACCAAAATATAATAAAGGGAGGGCTATATATAAGAAAGAAGGAGGCAGACTTAAGCAGTCTGTTGTGGTAAGGGAAAATGGTTTCAAACTGAAAGAGGGAAGATTTAGATTGCATATAAGGAAAAAGTCTTTTTACATTGAGGGTGGAGAGGCACTGCACAAAAAGATGGTGGGTGCCCTGTCCCTGGAGACACCCAAGGTCAGGCTGGGTGGAGCACCTGATGGAGCTGCAGATGTCCCTGTTCATTGCAGGGGAGTTGGACTGCATGGCCTTTAAGGGTCTATTCCAACTCAACTGATTCTTATGGTTCTATGATACCACTGAAAATTTGTTATAACAATAGTCCAAAGATGCACATATGTACATATATATGTATAAAGACATATACAGACATATTAAGAAGCCCCTTGTGTCTCTTGAGTGGGCAAATTGTGAATACAACTAACTTGTAGTTAGAGATTCTGTATTTCTGAGTGCGTGCAAGTTGGAAAGGGTGTGATCCTGTTTGATGTTACTGTGGTACCTTTCTCTTGCTATACTTTCATCTCAGCACTTGAATCTCTGCTAGTTGCATTGTCCTCATAAAAGGTATACATACTAATTTAGGTTGTGGAAATATCTTTTTGCATTTTAAATGACCCCTTATCTTGCAGGTATGGTATGAATTGCCTAATCCAGTTTGAAGACTTTGCCAATGCTAATGCATTTCGTCTCCTCAACAAATACCGTAACAGATACTGTACATTCAATGATGATATTCAGGGTAAGTAGAAAAATGAGAACTTCACCTTCTCACGAGGAAAGTGATTAAGATCACACAAGTGTTTGTTACACAATACTCAGATGTGTGATAAGTTTTAGCGTTTGCACATGAGCATTAAAAAAAAAAAGATAATCGCAGCTGTCTAAGTTGAAAAATGAGTCTCTGTTGCTTTTGGTAATTTAGTTGTTCTCTGCAGCAGTGTTGTTCTGTGGAGAAAATGGATCATGCGCTTCAGGTTGTTAAGATAATGTAGAGAGACCCATTAATTTTCTTATAAGCTATCTAAAACAATACTGACATTCTAACAGTTGTACAAGCCTTTCAGTTTCCAGGTGGTCATTAGCTGATCCTGGCAACATTCCTCTATTGTTATCCTCCCCATTATGTGCAGGAACGATAAGGTAAAACCAATTTCTTTCCTGTCCGTGGATGCTAACACCAGGGTAATCTGAGAACGTCCCTAGTCTGGTTTACACTGCTCTTCCAGCACCAAAGAGCAATGACACCATCACAGCTAGGGTTAGAAGCTGCATCTCTCCCAGGCTTTGGGAGGCTTTGCTGTCAGCAGAGCTGACATGTGCAGAAACATGCATTTGGTACACTGGTGGCATCCCTGCCTGGTGCTGACTTTGCTTCAAACCACTGGAAGTTGTGTTTGCCCATTTGACAGGCACAGGATCTTCCCAAGTGATTAAGGAGTTCTTTCACCTTCTCTTCTTTTGTCTAGTCCTCCCTGTAACATGCAGATATGTCAGCAGTTTGTTGATCTAACTATTTTGAGTCATTTGGGCTTCTCCTCGCTTGTATTTGTGAGACTGAAACAAATGCCAGTGTTTTTACACAGTGATGGCTCTTTTGTGAGCAGACTCTGCAGATGCATTTCCACATCTGTCACCCATCTACTAATACTTGGCAGTGCGTGCAACAGACTGCTCATATCTGTCATATCACAAGAAGCAGTAAGACTGGATTGTGGAAATATGGTAGTGGGGTGCATGGTCCTATTCACAGGGTTTAGAAGCAGAGTTTAAGCATCTCACAGAAGGTGAGGTATATATTCCTGTACAAGCAGACTTGCTAGTTGTTCTTGCTACCCAGAAAGGCTTTCAGTGGGGAGAGGAGCACTGAGAAAGAGTACAGGGGATACATTTTTCAATGGAAGAACCAAAAACTCAGACTTTCTAGGAGATGAATAGATGAAGCCCAGAATATGAAGCAGGCAATGCAAAAGCTTATTTTGGATTAGTTGCTTTCTGTGTGGGTGTAAGGGAACTCATCAGTTAAGAAGAAAAGAGGCCAGGTGATGTGGCAGATTTGTGGGTTTCTTGAGGGAACAGTAGGATTTTACATCTTACTAAAGCCCCTCGTATTCTCAAATAAAGCATCTATCTGGCACTGGTTTCACAGTAGTAGGTATGGAAAGAAGTCATGCTGATCCTTTGAGCAGACAAACAACGAGTCAAGGGAAGCAAGGCACTGCTTCAGGCTTTTTTATGGAGCTGTCAGAAAGAAAAGGGAACACCAAGCCAGGGTCAGAAATGAGTTTTGGGGGACCTTTGGGAAGGTGACACAACTTGGATCTGCTCAGTTAACTCTGTCTTGGAGTCACATCAGACGTTAATGGACTTGAATTTGGGATGAGTACTCTGTTTCACCCACACTAATGTACCCCTCTGTATCCTTAGCTGATAGGAGAAGGGTAGCAAGGACCTTCTCTCATTTACACCCTCCTGTTCTTTATTTTTCCTTCAGGCTCTCTCTTTTCTAACATGCTGGCGTTTCATGACCTGCCAACTGAAAAAAAAAAAAAAAGTGGGAGACTTCAATGCAAACTGTGCTTTAAATGATTAATGAGAATTATGCAAAGCCTTGCATTCATTTTACTCAAGTCAGACAGGAGCAGACCTCCTGAAGCCTGAGTTACCCCAGCTTCTGAGCTGGCACTGTATATTGACTTAAAAACATCTCTTAGGCACAAGCAGCACAAGGTAAATCAGGCCTGAGCTGTACTAATTAAAGTCTTCATTCGTTGGTTTGTGAATGCAGTGAACCAACATACCCACAGAGGCAAGATATGGGAAGAAAAGATAAATTACCCCACTTCATCTCCCTCAGGCCTCCCCAGGGCCTTACACAAACAGAAAGCAGTTTAAAATATTAACGCCTAATTTTTTTTATCTTTGGTCACACAAATGACTGGATTGCCAAATCTGTCAAAACCCAACAGTGTTAAAGTGATTCAGACCCTTTCCAGCTCAACCCAGCCTGCTGATGCTGACTGGGACACCTGCCAGGTACCACAAATGGGGGTGAGGTGATTGCTCTTATTCTAGAAGCCATTAGTCTGGGAGCTAGCAGGAGCTGGCTCGCAGTGCCCGCACTTGGGGGTCCCCATTAAGGAAGAGGTTCCCCTTCCTCTGTGGGGTGATGACATCAGTTCTTTCCCAACTCTGCCTGGGTTCGTGCAAGGGACAACGGCTTCAAATTCAGCTATGTGGGAGAAAATTGATTGCCCTTCTCCCTGTTTCCCAGTGAGGTACCAGGGCAGGCAGTGCAACACGTGTGAAATTGGAGGGACATGACTGCCTTGAGTCCTGCTCTTTGTGCTCCTTTTGTAACTTTGCTCCACTAAATTGTGCCCAGCACCAACCAGAAAGTAGGCAACTGAAAATGGTTATAGAAGTGTCAAGCCCTGTGTATCCCTGAGCCAGGCATCTCTGCCTTCCTGCTCCACACAAATTAAACATTGAAGAGTTTAATTTGGATTGGACTTCTAGACGTCACCCAGTGCAACCCCACGAAGTTAGATCAAGCTTTGACTTCAGGTCAGGTTCACCCAGCCTAATAAGTTCCAGTATCTCCATGGATGGAGATCTGAGATTCCTGAACTATCCTATTCTATTACATTCTATTCCATTCTATTCTATTTGTTACTGGATCATAGAATAATAGAGTAGCTCGGGTTGGAAGGGATCATGCAATTCCCGCATGTCTGCTGTGAGCAGGGTTGCCAACCACCAAATCAGGTTAGGCTAGATGATGTTGCCTGGGGCCCATCTAACCTGGCCATGAATGTGTGACTCCAAATATCTCTTAACCCACTAAGCCCCACGTTAGCATCAGCCTTCCAGGACACTTCAGGCAGCAGTGCCTCAGCCTGGAAGAACACTGCTCTCTACCGTAGCTGAGGTTGGGAACAGGATGACTCCAGCACTGCAGATCTGAGCAACTTCAAAGATTTGGGCCCATTTTGCACATTTCCTCATGTTTTGAGAAGCTGGGCTAGTTTTTGGCAAGGCAAACGATAAATTTCAGCAGATGAACATATCGCAGTATCTTACTTTGTTGTTTCAGCTGGCATGGAAAATGCATCAGTAATTATCACAGGAAACTAAGGAGGGGGGAGCACAATAGGAAGGGAGCACTGGATGAAGTTTTGCTGCAGAACAAAGCAGGCTGTGTCCTGCCAGGCAGCTCCTGAGCAGCACGCTCCCCCCATGGGGGTTCACCCAGCCTGAAGACAAGCATGAAGATGTTCTCAGTCCTCTAGGGGTTCACCACTGTCAATGCCTGTAGGACCTGCTGTGTTCTGCAGCAGAAGAGGCTCCTGTGTTTTTCCCTGCTGCTACTGCATTAACTATTCACAGGCCAGTTCCAAGACTTGTGTCTAAATAACAAAATCATAAAATGACAAAATCATGAAGGTTGGAAAAGACCACTAGGATCATCCAGTCCACGCCCACCATGCCCACTGACCACATCCCTCAGTGCCACATCTCCACAGTTCTTGAACACCTCCAGGGACGGTGACTCCACCACCTCCCTGTGCACCCTGTGCCAATGCCTCACCACTTTCTGAGAATGTTTTTTTCCTAATATCCAACCTGAACTTCTCCTGGAGCAACATAGGGCCATTCCCTTTTGCCCTCAGGCCATTATCTCTCATCCCAAATCACTTGATTGACTGCAAAACAAGCCAGATCAGAACAGTCCAAAGTCCTGTGTAGGAATGGACTTCAACACCTTGGGCTTTGTAGTGAAGGGCCCTAAAGATCTGCCCTCATGTTACATTATTTCAGGGATTATAGCTTTTCACTCCCTCCACAGATCTTCTGGGTCTCCAGTGTCCCTGATCTATTCATGGATGTACTGAATTATTTCCCCAAGCACTGATACTTTGCATTTCACTGCTGTTCTCTGTGACTTGCTCCATGCCATTTCTAGGTTTATTTTCTTAATCTCTTACAGAGGCCACGTGGGGGAGGGATAACAATAGCCAGCAGCCGGGGGGGTGAGGCACTGAGCTGCAAATGCTTCAACAGCTTTTTGCTTCGGCTTTGTTGTATTTGATTTTTGATGATGCATTTGGAGTTCATCTGGAAAGCTCCGCTCTGTTTTCCAATAACAAGCTGAATGTTCATGTGAACCAGGATTTGGAAAAGTTCTACACATCTTCTGCATCCATAAATTTAAATATATTTTCTTGACTGCCCTTCACTGGAGCTGTTGAATGGGTGTTTGCTGTTGCCTGGGCCCTAACCCTTAGTGTGGTTTTAATGGGAGAAGCATAAGCAGGCAGAGCAAGGGTAAAAATGGGAAGATGGGGCTGAATTTGGCCATCCCTTCCCTCACTGTAATTCCATCCATGCGAATGCTGGAAAGAGGAATGGGCAGCAGCATGGCTGCTTGCTGCTGTCACTCAGGGATATGGTTTAGTGGTGTGGTGGTGGTGATGGGTTGACAGTTGGATGAGACGACCTTAGGGATCTTTTCCAACCTTAATGAATCTATGATTCTATAATCCTACGATCACTTTTTCTGTTAGAAGGCCTGGGTTCAGCCCAGAGGCCAAGCATGTGATGTTCTGCTCTGCTCTGCCCCTACTTGGGGCAACTCCCATCTCCAGGCATCCTTGGGACCCCGTGTCCCCACATGTTCCCTGCTTAGCTGCTGGGAACTGCTATATGCAGTACAGCCTTGACATCATCACAGAGCAGCACTGTGCCATTTCTTTATGCTGCCCCTGCTCTGGAGGCAGGATAACATCAGCAGGAATGAGTGCTTCTGCCTTTCCCATCTCTGCTAAGCTGTAGAACAGGATCCTTTCCCTCTGATTTGCTCCAGTGTAGCTCCACTGACATCTATGGGTCTAGCTCTGCCTTACACTAGAACAAGCAGAAAATCAGCCTCAGGACAGTGGTTCTCTAATGTTTATGATATTCTCAGCATGCCTGAGTGTCAGAGATAAATTCCTACTGTGAAAACCGTTTTCCTGAATGCACCTCAGTTTCAAATAGCCCTTTCTTTTGCTGGCCCTGTTCATCTGGAGTCCCCAGAGAGACATCTGAGGGCTGCTCACTACTAGCCTGTGATATAGTGCAGAGCACCCACTGAGTTTCAGACAGACAGGATGCTTTGTGAGTATTTTCCTCTGTACACCCTTCCCTATCTCACCTCACATACAGAGCAGCCAAGCTGGCTCTTGCTAATTACTCAAGGAAGCAGTTTTCTGCAATAGCAGCATTCAGTCTCTTCGGAAAAGTGAATGACTGATGTGTTGAAGGGTACTTGGTTTTCTCTTGCCACAACTCATAGTGATGGGGCTTTTTTTTCCCCCATCTCATTTTGTGGTCTTCTTGGAACTGAAGCACTGTGATTGCTGTGATACTGGGAAACATTTACTCTCAGAAAGAGTGGTGATGCATTGGCACAGCTGCCCGGAGAGTTGGCAGAGTCACCGTTCTTGGAGGTGTTCAAGAACCATGCAGATGTGGCACTGAGGGACATGGTTAGTGGGCATGGTGGGGGTGGGCTGATGGTTGGCCTAGATGATCTTTCTGGTCTTTTTCCAACCTTAATGATTCAATGACTCTTTGATTAGCCAACTCCTTATGCAAGCCAGCTGTGCTCTCACCTCCATAGAGATGCTTCTATTGTCACATGCTCAGAAATTGTAATTATCAAAGAAAAATACTGAGCTGAAGCCAAGGTACCGTAACTTTGTTACTTGAGTAATGGGAGTGAGATGTGGTCTGGGAGATGTGGAAGGACTGGAAGCACACTGGGGAGGGAAAGGAAGGATTAAGAATAGCAGAACTGAAGAGAGCCCTGCTGTTGGTCTCTCTGAAGTGTGTGTACAGGGGACAAGCAGAGGCACACCCTGTCCCACCAGGCTCTGCTCTGCACAGCGCATGGCTGAAGCAGTGTCCCCTGTACACCTCACTTCTCAAATCCTTGCAGGTAACACCTTTAAAAGGACACTTTGCTGTGAGGGTGGTGAGACACTGGAGCAGGTTGCCCAGAGCAACTGGGAATTCTCCCTCCCTGGAAGTACTGTGGTCAGGTTGGATGGGGCTGTGAGTAACCTGGTCTAGAGGGAGATGTCCCTGCCTATAGCAGGGGGTTGGAGACACACGAGGTCAGGGTGGACTGGGTTCTGAGCACTGGATCAAGATGTGGTGTCCCTGTTTATTGCAGGGGAGTTGGACTGGATGGCCTTTAAGGGTCCCTTCCAACTCAGATTCATCAGACTTCACGTGTCTGCTTTAGCATGGGTCCATGTTTCTCTGAGGAGCCCCATCCCTGGCAGTGGCATGGCAAGAAGCTGAGCAGTCCTGCTGATGGCACACCCACCAAAATCTGGAGAAGGAGCATGGGCACACTGTGTGACACCCAGAAAATGAGCAACATCTAAGAACTCAGCCATTGTCTGTTCTCCCTGTCAATTCCTTGGCTGTTTGCTGTCTTCTCCTGCAATCTTTCTACTCAGATGGTGCAGCATTTTGCCAGGTGAACGTATCATTGTACATACAACTTAATGAGGCAGGGAAAGCAAGAGGAAATTCCTCGTGTACATTTTCCGAGCTAAAAGAAGGACCTCATCCTTGGTGCTGGAGCAAGTTTCAGTGAAAGAGGTTTAAGAAACCACGGTCTGTAACATTAAACCTCTAGGTTAGTTCATTTTATGTCTGAGACATAGATGCTTGCAGTGCTCTCACAAGTAAGAGATAATGCTGCTGCCATTCTGCACTCAGGTGCCTGTGCATGGACACCATGCTACCATTGTTTGCCACAGGAACGTGGCCACTGCCACCTCTGCTAAAGCAGAGTCACTGTGAGGTGGCAGCAATGACTCTTTTTTGGAGAACTGAACTCATCTGAGCTTCAAAAGCAAAGCTTTGGTGAGATAATGGTACCAACAAAAACTTCTCCATTTTCTTTGCCACTTAAATGGGTTCCCTATGCAAAATTACCCGTGCCAATGGAAATTACTTCTCCTCCAGGATAACTGTGCTCCCACTAGGTTTTGTGTTTGCATGGAAATAACGAGAGAAAAAACCACTGCCCACTGCCATGACATAGCAGCAGATCTCTGCTTTATGTGGCACTAAAGAAAAGGAGCGGGTAGAGCTCATTTACTCGAATCTCAAGAGATGTAGCAGCACCATCTGCTGGTTTCACTGCTCACGGTCATGTTTTGCTCCTGAGCTGCTCTGCTTTTGCTCTCAAGCTGCTGGCTGATTAAAAACCTGATTAAATGGCCAGAATAATAGGAAACTCTGGAAAACTGGTGAAATCGGGTTTCTTAGTCTAAAAGGCACCACCAGAGCATGAAGCCTCCCTAGCCTGTGCCTTACTTGAGTTCTCATTGTGCCCTCATCTGGGGTAGGTCATTATATTATCACTACATGTGAACATTACTACTATTTGGAAATACTAATCCTCAGAAGATATCTGCAAGGCAGGAGTATATTGGTTTCCCAAAGAGACACTGAGTCTCAGGTAGAACATAACACCAAACCCCCAAGGATTTAAGAGCATAGTTCCTCCCACGAAGTTTCTTACAGCTGTAAGGAGGATGGGGAATCCCTTTGCCAAGATGACCCTCTCACAGTGTTTTCTCTTTTCAGGCACTGCATCTGTTGCAGTTGCTGGCCTCTTTGCAGCTTTAAGGATCACAAAGAACAAGCTCTGTGACCATAAGTTTGTCTTCCAGGGAGCTGGAGAGGTAAGAATGTTCTTGAGAAGGATGTTTCTTAGGAAGAATGTTTCTTCCTAAATATCATCTAGATTAAAATGTCGTGAGAAATAAAGTCAAACAGGGAACACACTACAAAGTTTGGTTTCCCAAAGACAAAGCATAGAAGCAGGTTCTTTGTCACAGGTCAGGAGTGGATCACACAATCTTTGAGAGGCATGGATGCTCCAAGGCTGCCTATGTGTCAGGAGGGCTTTAAGCACCTCCCTTATGAGGAGGCCTGAGGCTGGCTTGAGCCCTCGGGGTTTGTATTTAGAGTAAACCAGGCCCTCTTTAACGACACAGTCAAAGGACTGAAGAGAAAGAACTGTGAGAGCACGGCCTCAATTTATGTAGTCAGTTGCATTGCCTCCAGG
This sequence comes from Odontophorus gujanensis, assembly GCA_013399175.1. Classification (NCBI taxonomy): domain Eukaryota; kingdom Metazoa; phylum Chordata; class Aves; order Galliformes; family Odontophoridae; genus Odontophorus; species Odontophorus gujanensis. Next base: position 107,497 of record VXAB01008578.1, read on the forward strand.
GCAGAAGTCAGAGTGTCTCTCTGATGCTTTGCACAAAGAGTGGGAAGGAAAAAAAACCTAAAACCTGGACTGTGTACTAAAGCAGTTGGTCCATGTCCTGGCTCGGCAGTTTCCCACCTTTGGGCAGTATGTGCCCCTGTACAATCACAAAGCAGAAATTCTCCCTGCTATAAGCAGTGCTTGGGGATGACCCAACACATTTTTCATTTAAGATCTTCCCCCATAAGACATTGATACCCCACTGAAGTGTTTATTTACTGTACTTCAGGCTGCAATGGGCATAGCGCATCTCATCCTCATGGCCATGGAAAAGGAAGGAATTTCCAGAGAAGATGCCATCAAAAAAATATGGATGGTGGACTCCAAGGGGCTGATAGTCAAGGTAAATTTGTGTCCAAAGCTATCCTCCACTTCCTCAACACCTCCTGCACGCTAAAGAGAGGCCAGAGCAGGCAGACGCTTTGAACCCTGCTCAGCCCCACCACAAAGGCTGTGGTGTCACTGGTGTCAGCAGAGCTGCTCCTGCTGGATCTCATGGTAACAGCATGAGCAGCACTGAACAGCAGCACTGGCTGTCCCAGGGGCAGCACTTTGGGCTGGGTCTCTAAGTGGTACGATGGTACACTGCTGTCTCAGTGGCATTGATCTCAATTAACACTGGAGGTTGTGCATGTCACTTATATGGGGCATCACAACAGCTTGATGACCCAGCCTGGACCAGCCCTGCTCTGCCGTCCCTGGCTCCTCAGAGAGTCATGAAGGTTGGAAAAGACAACTAAGATCATCCCATCCAACTGCCAGCCCATCACCACCATGCCCAATCACCCATGTCCTTGGGACATCTGCTCCCATCCCTGCTTGAAAGAAGGGCAGGAAGGGGAAAAGAACTGGTGAGTTTCTTCATTATGTCTCTACCATTTGCCAGCACTCTAAAGTTTGATTCCTTCTTTTCTCTCGCAGGGCAGGAGCCACCTGAACCATGAGAAAGAAATGTTTGCCCAGGACCACCCCAGTGTGAGCACACTAGAAGAAGTTGTGGAGAAAGTGAAGCCAACAGCAATTATAGGTAGAGTTCCCTTAACGTGACCTTTCCATGTCAATTCTATTTTGAGGAGAGTTTCAGTCTTTCTTCCAGGACCTCCTTTTGTTCTCAGAGTCAAAATGCAATGAGTTGGTGGGTTCCTTTTGCACACATTTAGCCAGTTGAGTTCTCTACATCATTCTCTTCAGCCGTGGGATGGTCTTCCTCTCTGTAAGAGCCCTTCCATGCAGGCTGCAAATGGAGGTGCCACTGCATCAGGATGTGGGGCCCAGGCGAGCAGGGCAGGACAAGGATAACAGGCAGCTCAGGCAGGTCTTTCAGTTTGAGACAATTCTTCAGAATGTAACAAAGAAACATCTGCACCTCCACCTCCAGAAATGGGTCCTGGCTTCCTCACATGGTGATAAGAGGCATTCAGGAGGGATCAGTCCAACGCACTGATGTCAGAAAGCACCAGCTCACTCTGTTGTTGTTGTTTCAGGTGTTGCAGCCATTGCAGGAGCTTTCACTGAGAAGATTTTGAAGGACATGGCAGCTTTCAACGAGAGGCCCATTGTGTTTGCCCTGAGCAACCCCACGAGTAAAGCAGAGTGCACAGCAGAGCAGTGCTATCACTTCACCGAGGTACCGGGTCTCAGTGTAGGGAGGATGGGTGCTCCAGGCATGTCCTTGGGGATTTTCAAGACCAGACTGGATAAAGCCCTGAGAACCTCACAGCTGACCCTGCCACGAGCAGGACTTTGGACTAGAGAAATCCTTAGTGTCCCTAGCAGCCTGAATTACAATGTGAGCCTATACATCGTGAGCCTGTAAAGCTGACTGAGATGTCCCAGCCTCCCAGGCTGCTGTCCCCTGCACTTTGCCACCTTAACTGTTTGTGTCAGCCAACTCATGCTCAATAGCACTGAAGAAATGTCACATGAATTGACTTTGGGTGAGAGAGAAGGCCTTGCCTCATTCTCCCCTTTGCCCCCATTGCCACCTGCTGCTTCTTTGTCTCAGTTCTACCAGCTGGGGTAGTTACACAGCCCCCATATCTTCACCCCATACATAAGTCCCTCTTCACACTCCATAGATGGTTGATAGCAATAGGAAGAGAGATGTCTTCCAGCAAGTTTAAAGCACTTGGAGTTGGGCAGTGCAAAGACCTGCTCGGCACTCAGTGACCTTGTCCATGACTTCGTGTGTAGCTCTGGGGTCCATGACTTCGTGTGTAGCTCTGGGGTCCATGACTTCATGTGTAGCTCTGGGGACCAGGCCCTCCTGAAGTACCAATGGCCAGGGATGGCTTTGTTAAAGATTTCTCTACCTGATCACCAGAGTTTCTTGAATATACACCATGGAGAGCAGCAGAAATATAAGATAGCTCTCCTGCATTTTCATGCCTCTTTTTCTCTCCCTGATCAGGGCCGGGGTATATTTGCCAGTGGAAGTCCATTCTCAAAGGTTACCCTGCCCAACGGCCAGACCTTCTTCCCTGGCCAAGGAAACAATGCCTACGTCTTCCCAGGAGTGGCACTGGGAGTCATAGCCTGTGGAGTCCGGCACATCTCTGATGACATCTTCCTCATCACAGCACAGGTTTCCAACTGACTAATAACCACTGTTTTCTTAAAAAGCTGTAAGGGGCACGTGCACCTACTTGAGGCAATTCAAGAAATTGACCTGGGAAAATGGCACAGCATCAGAAAAATCCGTAGCTTTTCCCAGTCTCAAAAAAAAAAGTTCATGCTTCTTTGCACCTACAGGAGCGACAGTAAGGTTCCCCTCATTCCATCATCCACATACCATAACCACAGCTGCTCCCCTTTTTAGGAGTTTTACCCAGGGAGGCTGTGGAGTCTCCTCCTTGGAGATCTCCAAAAAGCCACTGGGACATGGTCCTGGGCACTCTGCCCTGGGCATCCCTGCTGGAGCAGGGGTTGGAGCAGATGGCCTCAACAGATCCGCCTTCCAATCTCAGTCACTCTGTGATTCTGTTTATTACCTGCCCAGGCACAGCATCTCCATCATCCTGGCTCCAGTGAAGTGCATAAACGCATGCATTTTGAATAGCTTAGCAGGTTGTGTTAAGAACTAGCCTCCCAGCTCCACTGCTGCTGCTGAGGTTTCAACCATGTGTTGTATAATCCTAGCAAAAGTGACCATCTCTATAAACTGCCTTCCTCTTGCTTCTAGTCCATCGCTGCTGAGGTGACAGAGCAGAATCTTGCAGAAGGAAGACTCTACCCCCCCTTGAACAGCATCAGAGAGGTGTCTTTCAAGATTGCTGTCAAAGTAAGTGCTCATTTATTTTCACTTTCTGTGATAAGGAGGGCAGGACCTGCCCTGGCATTGTTCTTGTTTTGTGTTGTCTTTAATCCATCTTATTCTGTAGCCTAAAGCAATGGTTCTCGGGAATTCTTCCAACCAGAATTACTGCTTTGAGCTCTTCTTTCATTAAAGCCCACATTTGAAAAGTACCTCTTGATTCTGGATGCCTCACAGCTCTCAAAGCTCTGCTTCTTTGCTTGGAGCTGTGACTTCTCAGCACTTGAAAAATCAGGTTTGGGATTGACATCAAACACGAAGCAAGTTGCCAGAAGATTTTAGGTCCCAAACTGATACTTTGGAGCCTCTTCTTCTTTTGAATTTGGTAGAGACCTAAGCACCTATATATTCTTTCAGATCGGGGCTTGTTATCTAATGGTGGGATTTGTGCCCTGTGTACATCAGATTTATAATTCCCATTCAGGGGACACCCACTGAGAATCACCTTGTCCTGCGAGGTGTTACTGAGGGATGCACACTGTAACTCAGGAGCTTGAGAGTAGAAGTGGAAGTGGTTAAAGGGCTGCTCACCTTCTTCAGTTGCACAACATAACCATTCTGCAAGGGCACAGGGTGCATTTCTGAACAGACAGGAGCTGCAAGCAGCTTGCATTCCCAGTGGATGAAGTGCAGACAGCTTGGGGGGTCAGAAAAATAATAAGCAAAACAGGATATGATTTTGAGGGAGAAAAAAATGAACGATGCAGTCGGGGCTGAACTGTAGTTGGTTTCAGCTTCTCAATGTGTCAGTGTTATTTCATCAGCTCATGTTGCTTATCTTTTTGCAGATTGTTAACTGGGCCTACAAGCATGGTCTTGCTTCTTGGTACCCTGAGCCAGCAGACAAAGAAGCCTTTGTGAAACAGCTTGTTTATAGTCCTGATTATGATTCCTTCATCATGGATGATTACACGTGGCCTGCCACAGCCATGCAGACACAAGATGTATAAGTCTTTGTGAGAACTGCTTTCTTGTTTTTTTCCATCAATTCCCATGGTCCATATCATTGTTGATATAAATGCACTTCAGGCTTGTGAAATGATAAAAATAATTGAGTCAAAGTACATTTTTTACTTGCTACTGTTTTTTCTTTGTGGGAGCGTATCGATAGGGGACAAAATAGAGTCCACACTGGGAAGTCAGTACCCTGAGGAGAGAGAGAGAGAGGCTATACTTCCAGTCCATCCCAGTTAGTCTGCACTGTTTCCTCTCCAGATTTGAAAACACTACATTTAGGCTGTACAACAGCAGATACAGTAGGAAGCAGAATCCTCCAGGGAAAGTCAGAGGCAGAAAATAGTCATGTGGCTCATTTCCTCAACAAGAGATGCTCGATGACTTCTTATCAAAAACAAGAATCGCATAGAGCACTGCTGTATCTTCCAGAACTTTGGTCAGCAAGGAACAATGTCACCATCTCTGGTCAGTCAAGCCCAGAAGGAAGATGACCCACACAGCTGCTTGCTCACTTCCTTTTGGTGGGGTGGGTAAGAGAATTGGGTGGGTGATCGATGGTGAGAAAAGCTGCAGGTTGATAAGGTGACAGTTCTATAGGTACAGCAACAGCTGCATGTACAGGCACAGCCAGGAGTAGACTCTTGTGTTCCCTGTTCTCTCATTGCCTTCCTTCACCCCTGGTGCTCCCATCTTCTCCATAGTGTACCTTGAGTGTCTGAGGGACCCTTTCCCTCCGTCTCCTCCAATCCCAGCCAGCCAGGGGCCATAGCACCAAACCTGTGCCACTGGGAAAGATGATGACACAGCCAGAAATACTCCATGAGAAGGAACTTTTCTGACAGATGTGTTAAATCCATTATTCTTGGCCTCTGTAGGAGGGCAGCCCTGAATGAGAGCATGGCCAGGACAGGATCCTCTTGTCAGCAAAGGCAGCAAATGGTTGGGCTGCGAAGGCAGAAAGCTTCCGCTGGTAGAGCTTGCTGGCCTTAGCATTAACCCATCCTTAGAAGCAGCAGAAGCTGCTCAGTGAGCACCTTCACCTGGTAGATCCCTGCCTGATTTGAAAAAACGAGGTCTCTGTAGTTTCTTCCTCCACTGCTCAAAGCAATCTGCTAACCCAAGTGCCCAGAGGACAGCAAGGATTCTGTCCAGGCACCAAACCTGAGCCATCCCCTCAAGGAGACCTCCTGCCATCCCACCACACGTGAATGTTACCACTGCCCAAGCTCTCAGCAAGTCTCTGAGCCCTGGGGACCGAGACCTGTCCCCAAAGGCCACATGCCTGACTGCCAGAGCCACAAGCAGAGGGGTGATAGTGGAAAAGAAGACCCTTCTCTGTCCCAGCAGAAGTCCGTAACTGCTGGTGCAGAATGACCTAGTTCTGTCTCCTGGTGGCAGAAGGCACTGTTTCCCTGTGCCCTGCCAGGCCCCATCCTGTCCTAGAACCATGGAACCATAGCAATGGTTTGGGTTGGAAGGCACGTTAAAGCCTATCCAGCTCCATTCCCCTGCTGTAGGCTGGTTGCCAGCTACCAGATCAGGTTGCCCAGTGCTCATCCAACCTGGTTTTCTCTTCTCCAGGCTGAAGAAGCCCAGCTCCCTCAATCTTTCCTCATAGGAGAGGTTCTCCAGCCCTCTGGTCACCCCCATGGCCCTCTTGTGGACCTGCTGTGACAGTAGGTTATGTCTAAGGGATTGCATGCGCGCAGTCAATCAAAGATGTGATCTTGGCAAAGCTAACAAAGCTTACAATCAGTCTAAGATGTGATCTCAGCAAATCAGTCACTTACCAAGGATCTGTATCAGCAAAGGCATCAGGGTGTAAGGGATCTCTGCACAGGCATAACCTCAAGAGGCATCCCTGCTCACAGGGAGACGCTGTCACACAGCCCACTGCCATCAGACCAGGTTACACCAGGGTGGAGCTCAGGGCTGTGTCCATCAGCTCTTCAAAACCTGCAATGACAGAGGCCCCATGCCCTCTGTAGGCGCCCAGACACAGTGCTGGCCTATCCTCAGAGCAGAAAAGCTTCCCTAGCAGCTCTGAACCTCCCCTGTGCCTGTCCCCTGTTGTCCTTCTGCAGTACACCATAAGATGGAGTAAGATGGTGCACCTGGCTCAGTCATGAAGCTTCTTCTTACAAATGGGGTGTTGCTACTGAGTCCCCTCTTTTTATGAAGCAGATAGCACAAAAGCTGCAGTAATTGTGTAGGTTTGCTACGAACCAGTGTTAATGCATGGCAGTACGGTAACAGGTGGGCAGTGGGGTTAAATGGGTACTGCAGAGGACAGAAAACGCAGGTGAAGGGGGAGATTTCGGTTTTCTCTGGAGCCTGCAGCTCCATTCAGCTGAACTGCTCCGGTCTGACCGCCTGCAGTGGATCGCGGGGTGTGCAGGGATCTCAGGGAACCACCTGAGGGCTGCAGAGGACTTCTCACGGCTCAGTTTTCCTCGCTGAGACGGGCTGGCAGCGGTACTCCACGTTTTGTCAGGGGTTTAGGCGGTGCCACTGAGTACTTTCTCCCCGTGTAAGAAAAACAAAACTCCTGTAGAGTGACTCTGAAATCTGAGCTCGCTGTGTGGGATGCAGTAAGTGATGCAGCAGATCTGTCTGGGAAAAACACAAGCTGAGCACCATGGGACTTGGGGCTGCAGGCTGTGTGTGTTCCGAAATCCTCTGTCCCTTTGCGAAATTAATGAGGTGACTTGAAACCAGGGATAAAGATGGGATAAATGCAATAATACAGCAATAGTTTGCCCCATGAGATGACAAACTCTTCCTTCCAGCACTGTGGCCATCCATCAGCCAAGCCAGCACGCAGCTCAGAGCCAGCAGCAGCTGCTCCCCGGCACCCAGGAGCCAGTCCACGGCTCAGCCAGGCAAAGGGTCCCCAAACAATACAGCACAAATAAATTACATCAAGGTCAGAGCCGTGCTCCTTTGGTGCTCCTTTTACTTTGGACCTTGTGCCCGGTGTTTGTCAGCTGGCTCTGAGCCCACGGGGCTGATCCAACCCTTAAAGAAATGGGGATTGAAGTCTTCAAGATGAAATCCAAGCCACCTAGCCAGCACGTCGGTGCTTGGCATGTCCCTGCGCAGTTGCCCCAAATGAAACCATCTCTTCTTAGAGTCGTTTTATGAGGCTTCTTCCTCACAAGGTTTGACTTCATGTGCAAATCAGAGACATTTGCTTTGCTAGCACTTCAAGGGTGTGCTGACCTTTCAGTCCTGAGAGGAAAATCTTGATAAAATCACTAATTAATGACTGACTTTGAATCACTTGCCCCAGATAGGAGGATAAACAAAGAAGCTGAAGGTCTGGCTGTTAGACGGGAGAGAAAGGTTTTTCTTTGTAGAGCAGGCTCGGCTGTTAAAATACCTAAAATGGTGGTAATTGATTTATATTCAATTATTTGAGTGCACAGAAGCAATTATCGCTGATCCTCAAAGCCTCATTGTACTGTGAAGCGTTACCATGCTAAAAAAGATTCCATATTAGTTACCAGCTGATGAGGAATGGTGGCAGGAGGATGGAATTTCACTTTTATTCGTAATTGACACAAAATTTTGCCTATCTTTGCTCTTTGTATCTCGAGAACAAAAGAGATGTTTACTCCAGAGCTAACAGATTTAGCTCGTGAACCAATGACACGGAGCTGGAGCTGGAGAGGAGGGGATTTGATCACACTTATTCCAACACTGACTGGTAATATTCAAACAAGATTTGTCCAGCTCGACTCACAGCCATGCAGGCTGGGTTTGTATAACCAGAGGGAATGGTATGGGGCTGTGTCGGGGGAGGGGCAGCTGGGGTCAGGGAAAGGTGGGCATGGAACAGGATGCCCAGGGCAGTGGGCACGGCCCCGAGCTGCTGGAGCTCAGGGAGCATTGGGACACCACTCTCACACACTGGGTTTGGATTTTGGGCTATCCTGTGTGGAGCTTGGGGTTGGACTCCACGGTCCCTGTGGGTCCCTTCCAACACGGGATATCCTTTGAGTGTATGATTTAACAGTTTGAAGAAAAGAACATCCAGGTACTGTTAAATATCCTTGTCGTCGGCCTGTAACTCAACCCCGGCCCACAGACCGATGTGCTTGGCTGAGTTCCGGCTGACAGGGCTGGGCCGAATGACCTCCAGCTCACTTCAGACATCGCTGTGAAGATGGATGTGGACAACGACCGCAGGCGGGAGCCACAGAGGTGCAGTTCCCCTCAGTGCACACTGCTATGGGATGGCACCTACAGCAAGAGGCAGCGTAGCAAATGGGGACAGTCACCTCTTCATCTGCCACGGCAGCATGTGCCAGAGTTTGTTCAGCCGAGCCCACAGAGTGAATAACAATTAGCTAAGACTAAAGCAGTCTTAAACAGACAACAAGAGACGTCCTGGCACATGAAACGTGCCCTAACAGGAGCACCAGGGCCCATTGGTATGAGGCTGGAATCCTGCCCTCCCTTATCATGGATTAATCAACGTTTACTGAAGTGCTTGGGGACACAAGGACAGAAGGAGAGCACACATAGCTGCATCTGCCTTGGGGGGGTAGCAAAGAGATCACAAATAAAACATTATACCCCCGTCTAAGAGAAGGATCGTTTAGGAATAACGCTGCAGAGCTTCCCTTGGCCCACCTAATGCTAAAAAACTCCTTTTCACTGTATTTCAGTTTTCTGTTGTGCCAGAGGAGGGGCAGCTGGGGGTCAGGGAAAGGTTCTGTCCCAATGCAATGGTGCTGACACCGTGACCTACAGATAGCTATAGTCTGTGGACTGGGAAAAACAAGCCTTCAACAGCACACTTCTATACGACTGAAGGATCTGAAAGCATAAAAGGCTGAAACTCTCCAATGCAATGACATTCCTGGCCCCGATTTCAGAAAATCAAGCTGGTAGGCATGAACAGCTCCTGTTTCCACCTTTGTTGCATGCACATGAATGCAGAGCTACTCTTTCCCTCCTGCTGCCAGTAGCTGCAGAATGACCTTCAGTTTTTGCACTGTTGACAAATGCAGTTTATTGGCAAAGACATAAAACAATCAGAGTTTACAGTAAACTTCTTTTTTACTAGCCTTGTTGGGACAACTATGTCAGCTCATCAAAGATAAGCGTGTCCAGACAAGGGCAATGGAGTTGTGAAGGGACTGGAGCACAAGTCTTATGGGGAGCAGCTAAGGGAACTGGGATTGTCTGGGCTGGAGAAGAGGAGGCTCAGGGGAGACCTGATCACTTCTACAACTGCCTGAAAGGAGGTTGTGGTGAGGTGGGGGTCGGCCTTTTCTCCAATATAATAGTGATAGGGTGAGAAGGAACGGCCTCAAGTTGTGGCAGGGGAGGTTCAGGTTGGATAGTAGGAAAAATTGCTTCTCAGACAGAGTGGTGAGGCACGGGCACAGGCTGCCCAGGGACGGGGTGGAGTCACCATCCCTGGAGGTGTTCAGGAACTGTGGAGATGTGGAACTGAGGGATGTGGTCAGTGGGCATGGTGGGGGTGGGACAAAGGTTGGACTAAGTGATCTTAGTGGGCTTTTCCAACCTTAATGATTCTATGACTTGTTACCATCAGGGGTCACAATGCATTCCAGCAATCCTAAACTCAGATCATTCAAAGTTAGCAAACCCATCCAAACACAATAACAGAATCCTTCTGTTTTCATGAAGGTGCTTTGTAAAAGATGTTTAAGTAACAAAATACTGAGCTGCAGCAGTGGCTTTTCACTGTGAACCCTTTGTCAAACACCATTAAAGACAAGGTAAGCTTCCTCACTTGAAAAGAGAACAAGGGCATGGCACAGTCAAGTCCACAGAGGAACCCCTCTGACTGCTTCTAAGCTGGCCCAGCCCCACTGACAGTCACACAGCTGCTTCTCCCACTGCTTTGAGACAAGATCTGACCCAAGAAGGCTGATGCTCTCTGTCAGAGCAGCCCAGGTCACCGCACCGTCAGCAGAGTGCTGAAAAGCAAGAAGCACCTTCGGTCAGATCTCCCCTTCATANTGGCCCAGCCCCACTGACAGTCACACAGCTGCTTCTCCCACTGCTTTGAGACAAGATCTGACCCAAGAAGGCTGATGCTCTCTGTCAGAGCAGCCCAGGTCACCGCACCGTCAGCAGAGTGCTGAAAAGCAAGAAGCACCTTCGGTCAGATCTCCCCTTCATCGAGTCATAGAATCATCTGAGCTGAAGGGACCCTCTGAGGCCATCTATTCCACGTCCCCTGCCACAAATAAGGACACCTACAGCTCCATCAGGTCACTACTTCAAATCAAAGGGGGAGCGAGGCCTGCGGGGAACCATTCAGGTTTGCGGCCTCCACATGGCACATCCCTGAGGCTGCCCCCAAAGGCCTTTAAGGCATTATCCGAGCAATATTCCATGTAAGTCTGTGAGGCAGCTGACGGACAAGGACGGTCACAAGGTCTTCAGGATGAGATCCCTGAGAAATACACATTGGCATACTGGGCTTGTGAAACGAACAAAGTGGACATAGGAGCACCGCGTTCATCCGTCATGGTTCATCTCCACAGAGCTGCACACACCTCGGGCAACTTTCGGGGTGGAAAGAGGCGGTTTGAGTTACGCATGCATTGCAGTTCTCACTGTTTAAAATTAAGGCCGTTTCAGAAACAAACGATCTCAACGGTTTATTTCCAGATCCTGACCCTAAGTCTTAAGAGCCTAAATCCAGCTGGGAAAAAAAAAATAAAAATAAAAATAAAGGAAAGCTTTACCTTCCTCGTAACTCTCACCAGCGAGAAGAAGGCACGGGGACTCGGCAGCACCGAGGGGAAAAACTC
>VXAB01008578.1:120083-134951 GCA_013399175.1 Odontophorus gujanensis
TAGTAGGAAAAATTGCTTCTCAGACAGAGTGGTGAGGCACGGGCACAGGCTGCCCAGGGACGGGGTGGAGTCACCATCCCTGGAGGTGTTCAGGAACTGTGGAGATGTGGAACTGAGGGATGTGGTCAGTGGGCATGGTGGGGGTGGGACAAAGGTTGGACTAAGTGATCTTAGTGGGCTTTTCCAACCTTAATGATTCTATGACTTGTTACCATCAGGGGTCACAATGCATTCCAGCAATCCTAAACTCAGATCATTCAAAGTTAGCAAACCCATCCAAACACAATAACAGAATCCTTCTGTTTTCATGAAGGTGCTTTGTAAAAGATGTTTAAGTAACAAAATACTGAGCTGCAGCAGTGGCTTTTCACTGTGAACCCTTTGTCAAACACCATTAAAGACAAGGTAAGCTTCCTCACTTGAAAAGAGAACAAGGGCATGGCACAGTCAAGTCCACAGAGGAACCCCTCTGACTGCTTCTAAGCTGGCCCAGCCCCACTGACAGTCACACAGCTGCTTCTCCCACTGCTTTGAGACAAGATCTGACCCAAGAAGGCTGATGCTCTCTGTCAGAGCAGCCCAGGTCACCGCACCGTCAGCAGAGTGCTGAAAAGCAAGAAGCACCTTCGGTCAGATCTCCCCTTCATAGAGTCATAGAATCATCTGAGCTGAAGGGACCCTCTGAGGCCATCTATTCCACGTCCCCTGCCACAAATAAGGACACCTACAGCTCCATCAGGTCACTACTTCAAATCAAAGGGGGAGCGAGGCCTGCGGGGAACCAAACCATTCAGGTTTGCGGCCAAAACATGGCACATCCCTGAGGCTGCCCCCAAAGGCCTTTAAGGCATTATCCGAGCAATATTCCATGTAAGTCTGTGAGGCAGCTGACGGACAAGGACGGTCACAAGGTCTTCAGGATGAGATCCCTGAGAAATACACATTGGCATACTGGGCTTGTGAAACGAACAAAGTGGACATAGGAGCACCGCGTTCATCCGTCATGGTTCATCTCCACAGAGCTGCACACACCTCGGGCAACTTTTGGGGTGGAAAGAGGCGGTTTGAGTTACGCATGCATTGCAGTTCTCACTGTTTAAAATTAAGGCCGTTTCAGAAACAAACGATCTCAACGGTTTATTTCCAGATCCTGACCCTAAGTCTTAAGAGCCTAAATCCAGCTGGGAAAAAAAAAATAAAAATAAAAATAAAGGAAAGCTTTACCTTCCTCGTAACTCTCACCAGCGAGAAGAAGGCACGGGGACTCGGCAGCACCGAGGGGAAAAACTCGGCCTTATCCGTATGTGAATCCCGTCTCAAAAACAAACAAGGCGCTCGGGGCTGGCGGGGAGCCAGGCTGCGGGACTGCCTTCCAAGACCCGCATCTCAATGGGAAACCTCGCAGCGATTCCGAGCTGTTTTCATAACTGTAACCATTTCCATCCCCGGGCTTTATGTGGCATATTAGCATTCCCCGCTTTCAAGCAAGTTAAAGCAACAGCCGGTACAAACGAAGGCAAAACAAGCACGGGGCGCTGCGGAGAAAATACAGCGTTTCAAAAGATTTAGGAAAGACAATAAGCACCGCCTGTCTTAACTGCTGCCAAGAAACCCTTACAGAGGACGGAGACGAGGTGAAAAACACTGGAGCGCCGCGTTTCAGCAGCGCTAAGAAGCACGGCTCTTAGATCTACTGCGTAGCTTTATTTTTGCACGGCCTATCGCAGACTCTTTTACATAACTTAAACGATTATCAAACAAATCTCCTGTACACAATGAGAGCGAGCCGCGCTGCTTTCCGAGCTCTGACACATTCCTGAAAGACCTCCAGGGGACGCGGGGATGGATGGTGTAGCCGGGGCGGCCGCGCTACGCAGAACCGACGCTGTCACTTAAATTCTGCTCGCACGATCCTCCGTCAGCTTGCAGGACACCCCGGATCCGACGGCTGCGTCCGCGTTCGTTCGTTTTCGCTTCGTTTTCAACCCGTTTTCGCGTCCTGGGCTGCAAATCCACCGGGGCGGCCGGGAACGACGTTAAACCACAGCACGGAGGTTGAGTCGAGCTTTACTTCCGAACCCAAATCGTTTAGAAGCGGTCGCGGCCGCCTCCCAGCGCGGTCCCCGTCGCGATGTCACGTCGGACGCGTCCGCCGCGTCCCGCCCGCCTACAACACGCGGCCCTACCGCACGCTAACGCTCGCTAGAAAAAACACCTGGAGGAATCACACGGTTCAGTTTTATTGGCGCGTCCGCCAAGCTGCGGGAGGAGCGCGGAGACATCCCCGACGCCGGCGCCCTTCCAGCGGCAGCCGCGGTTCCGCCTCGCCCCGATCGGGCGAGCCCGGCTCTCCTCGCCGCCCCGCGGGTCCCCCGGGTCCCGAACCGGCCGGGCCGCTCCGTCTGCCCCCTTCCTTCGTCCCTCGCGGAGGTGCCCGGGCCCGGCCCCGCCCTACAGCCCGGTGTATGCCGCCCGATGGAAGCCGGCGCCGTACTCGTAGGGCATCTGCAGGGGGCACTCGGGGAAGAAGGGCCCGAAGGCGTCGCCTCCGACGGACGGCTCCGGGTACAGCGGGCGCAGCGCTTCGGACGGAGCCTTCTTGGCCGGACTGCAGGGTCCGGGCGGGCTCCAGGGCGGCTCGGGGTACGGCAGCCCGCCCAGCAGCGGGTGCGGGGCGGCCTCGTACATCCCGTGCTCCATCCCCAGCTCCGCGGGCGCGCGGGCGGCGGGGAAGGCGTCCCGCGGAGGGCACGCGTGCTCGGGCAGCAGCGCGCCGTACTCGGGACCCAGCAGCTCCAAGAAGTCGGCCGCCTCCTGCCCGCCCGCCTTCTCCGCCTCCTTAGCGCCCGGCTCGGTGAAGAAGGACGGCGGCAGGTTGCGGTCCCGCAGCGGGACCTTCCGCGGGCCGCCTCCCGCCNCCCAGCGCGGGGCCGGGCACGGGCATCATCCCCGCCTCCCACCGGCAGCGCGGGGCCGGGCGGGCGGAGCCCTCGGGCGGGGACGGTGGCGGCATGGGGCGGGTGGGTTGCGGTCCGGCCACGCGTGGTGCCTGCACGGGAGGGATATAGGGATGGGGAAGGGAGTGAGGGCGAGGGGTGCGAGGAGCGGCTGAGGTCCGCGGGGTACTCAGCGAGCTGGATTTTGGTTTGGGGTTGGAGCCGGGAGTTGGAGATCTTTAGCGCTCATCTCAGCCCTCTGAGCTCTTGATTTCGTTTTGAGCAGGTTTGTGTGTCCAAATAGACGTGTCTGGTTTCGGCTGAAATGAATTTCCTCGATCTGCCCCAATTCATTATAAATGCGGCAGAACAAAAAAGCCGGAAGGCAAAGCTCTGTGAAGAAAAGGGAAGCGGGCTCCTTCCTAGGACTGTGCTTAGTGGGAAAAGGGAGAAGTCCGGCCGAGTTCACTCCACTGTGGCTTCCAGCCCTGGTTGAATGCGAAGCAAAAAGGTACTGGGATGAGAAAGGAGGGGAAATCGCATATTTTATGTGAGAAAAATAAATAAATAAATAAAACAGGCTCCGCATCCTCTACAAAACCGAAGTGACGGTTTTCTCACGCAGTTCCTCACTGCAGCAGCTTGCTCACTGCAAGTTTCAGCGCAGACTTAAAGCTCTCGGATGGTTTCCAAGGCTCTGCTTCCAACCCGGTTTGGCTGCAGCCAGGATCTCTGCGTGGAGAAGATGGATCCCCGCGTCAGAGGGCGAGCTATGGGAAATGTGTATCTCTCCATATAAGAATGGCGACATAAGAGGTGGATTTAACTGCTTAGCTCGAGTACAGCCGACACGGATTAGCAACCCTCGGGTCCCGTCAAGCCCTGTCAAGCTTTGCAGCCTGCTCCGAGCTCCCTTATTGATGGGGAAATGTAAAGAACGGCATACACATCCCCTGCATTCTCCTCTGGGCAGCTTTGAGGCCGCTTCAAATCGCACCGGAGCCTGGAAAATAGGACGTGACTATCTGACCAGCTCGGGGCCGTTTCTAACCCGAGCAGCGTGGCCCAGCAGCTGAGCCATCCTCAGGCTGGGAGCTGCTTCGGCATTACTGCAGCAGTATTTCATCGCGGCCCTAAAGGGGCTTGCTAATGAGGCGGGGTGGCATTGTATGCAGAGTGGCTAAATATCCGGTGGCTCAGAGAAAGGAGCTGAGAGCCCTGCCTCGTCTTCTGTAAGGCTGAATTCACTCAATTAAACAGCTGTGAGAGCCCAGAGATGGCTTAGTGGGAAACTTTATTACCTCCAAAAAAAAAAAAGAAAAAAAATTGGAGAGTATTAAAACAATCGTCAGGCGTGCAAAGCAAAGTTTGCATTCAGTCATGCTAGGCGGCCACATTTACATATTCTAGACCAGGTCTGGAGCTTTAGAAAGCCTTCATAATTGCATTAAACATGCTTATTCTCCATGTTCTCTCAAGCAGAGCTGATTACCTCAAGTTGGGCAGTGCCTGAAGGGAAATTTGCTAAACCACATGATGTAACAACTTGCACAGAAATCTCGTTCCTTCCAAGGAAGTAGCGGGTTGGTTATTCCCACAAAACTGCTCTCGTGCCCAGTGGTTGGGACAGCCAACGATCCATCTCCTGCCTGTGCTCACTCAGCCCCAGCACGGCAGCAAGCACTGAGTTTTGCTCTGCAAGCTTGGATCGAACATGGAGATGCTTGGAGAAGGTGTCCTGGCACTTCCAGTCTGCTCTGAAGATGAAACCAAGGTTGTGCAGGCAGCAGAGCTGGCTTTTGCCAGCAGCACACTGACAGCCCAAGCTGAAGGGAGGGGCAGGGATGCACGGTGCACGCTGGCACAGCAGGTCCAGCTCTCAGCCACACAGTCTGCCTCTGGTGAGGAAACTGTTTGTTACCCCTGCAGACTGAGCAGGCCAGGAAAGGTTCCCTTGGACACAGTGAAGCAGCTAGCCTTGCTTGGCTTGCAAGCACGTGCAGAAGTCCTCTCAATGCTTATGGAGTCCTGACCCAGGGATGGGCAGTGGGGTCCAGCCCGAAGGAAACATCTCATGCCAAGAACATGAGCAAGGAGCATCTCAAGCTTTATCCCATCACCAGCCACACCTCCTCTGGTAGAAGGCAAACCAAGCCCCCCTGCTCTCCAGCACTACTTTTACTGCAGCATCAGGAAGGCAGCATGAAAGCAGGAGCATCTCTGCAGCTGGGGAGGGAGGATTTACTTTCCTGCCCCCTCATGCAGGCCCACATGGTTATGAAGGTATGGGAAAGTCTCACTGCCCGAACAGGTGTCACTATCCAAAATCCAGAGTCTCATTTCCTGATCGTGTCTTAATCTGCAAGTTGGTTGTGCAAGTTGATTTCTTGCACATTCTTATATCAGTGGGAATTTCTGCCCTTCCCTGACAAGTATTATAGGCAGCCTTTGACATACAGCCCTACAGGACCTAAATAGGCTGCTATTCTTTCCCTACACTGAAAGGGAGCTTTGTGCCAGGGATTCATTAAACTGCACTGCACAGCCCTTCATAAATGGGCTCAATAATGAACAGTCGATTTAACTGGAAAAGCTGCTGGAGCTGTTAAATTAAAGGGAAATAAAGTGCACTTCAGGCTCAGTCTGCCAGAAGAAAATGTTGACCTAAAAAAATCTTCATTTCACCAAATCTCTGCAAACAGGATAAAATCTTCAGGAAGTTTATGCTGACAACAGTCAGAGAATTGTTAAACCACACCAGTTTGCTTCCTTGCTGATAAAGAAAGAAAAACTGATGGTAAAATATTCAGTAAAATCAGAAGTGGGGTTGAAGGGCATATTCCACATAAGCCAGGCACTGTATCTACCTACATTCAATATCTGTGCACAGATACAAGGTGGTGTGGCTTACCCAGTCCCTATCTGCCTTAAGCCACTACGTGTCATAGAAGCTCAGCTTTGTAAGGTGCTCTTTTATTCAAACTAATGTATTAGTGGACATGGGAACACAGACCCAGCACCCTGCAGACAGAGCCGTTTCCATCCTGCAGCCTCTTGCATTCCCCTGCCAGTTTCCCCTTCTTCACCTTGTTGTTTTTTTTCATGTTCTTCTGGAATATATTCCTCCCTGAGTGCAGGGACATTTCGGGTGAATAAATAGTTGCTTGCTTAGGCCTTCATCCAGTTCACTATATGTATCAAAGGTTTCCACTGGAACCAAGCTCAAAAATGTATCAGTGAATTCATTTCCTGATTGATGATATTTTTTGGATTCTTTGGGATTTTTCTGCTCCAATCCCACGGAGCCCAGTTCTGGGATCATGTTATGTACAAGACATCTGGGTGGTTTTGCCCATGTGAGGAGTGCAGGACTCAGATAAAACATGACCCACGTGTTTTCATCATCCTGGATGATTAGAATGGTGCATTGTTCAGCTGGGTCTGACTCACCTCCTGGTTTTATGGGTGCAATTCTGTATTCCAGTGAGGTAGCTGGGGTTGCTTAGTGGTGAATCAGTGACCATCTCATCCTCTCTCACCTGAACAGTCCTAGGTATTGCTCCATGGCCATGTTACACACTTCATTTATGATCTACGTGTGAAGAGAGGTTGTGGAGATAATGTCTGGAGATTATCAAGGCAACCTGGACACTTCCCTGTGCAACCTACTGTAGGGAAGCAGGGGAGTTGGACTGGATGGCTTCTAAAAGTCCCTTCCAGCCCTTACAATTCTCTGATTTGAGAACTGTGAAGGTTATGAGAGCAAACTTTCGGGACATCACTGAAGTTACCTTTAGTAGAGTCAATATTTTTTTTTCATACTTCCTGAAAACAGGAACATTCAGGAAGAGAATTAGCTGTGAAGTATCAGCTTTGTACCTAAACTTTGCATAATTATTCATGGAACCAGTGTAGGTGACCTCATGGCTCCCTGAGGGGCTCTGCCAGAAAGTGCTGTGTGGTTTCTGGGAGGAAAGGAGCTCCTTGAAGCCTACTTAATGCAATAGGTGAAGATTTAGGAAATGGTTCAAAAACAGTCTTCATTTATTTCCAGGTGGTCACTGAAACGGAAGGCATACTCCCAGTAAAACCATTCCCATTGACTGTCACTGAGTGACTCAATGAGTCCCAACCTCTTTGTCCTCCATTTGGGAATAACTAATTTTCTTGAGCCATGAAACCCCATGCCAAAATCTTCCTACGATGTGTGCCATCTTCCCTCAGTGTTGCCATGATCTAAGCACAGCTTTTTCTTCCTCAGGGCTCTTCCAGCTTCAGCTATCTCTAAGATGATGCTTCAACCATGCTTATGAGCCCCTAATTTGAAGATGACCTCAGGTGTTTGAGCCCACGGTGATGCTATCTTTAGTCCTTTTTGTCTCTTAAGCAAACCTGGCACAGCCACAGCTCATCCAATGCATCTGCAAAAGTGTAGCTATCTCCAGCACCTCTGGAGCTGCTCTGTTGCTGCACTGTGTGCTAGGGCTCTGGGTTCAGGTACCAAAATGGTCGTATTTACTGAAGAATTTCTTTTTTTCTAGTGTGTTATAATTGCTATGGTATATCTGCATTACTGGACCATCTTTCTTGCCCATAAGGCCCCAGGCCATAGATCAGCACAACACAAGGCAGCACGTAGTATCAGCCACCTGAATTAACCCCTGGGTTTCAGTGGGATTATTCTCAGGCTGGGATTTGAGCATATCTTGCTGGACAGAAGTCTTCAGTCACAGCATTTAAAACCATTCGGTGGCACGGAGCTACTTTTTGAATGTTCATAGTATTCATTAGTGTTCGAGGCAGAAATCATAGTAACTATAAAATACCTAAATAAATACATAATAAATCACTATATACACATACATACTAAGAGTGGGAGCATTCTCTAGTGTTTGCATACAGAAAACACACACGGTCTGAAAATACTGTAAAAAAGAATTCATTGAGGGAGCTGTAGCTGACAAAAACGTTACATTTTCGTTACCAGGAATGCTTTCTTAACCAGATGTTTTCAGTCTTTTCTTAACAGAGCCGCTCACAGATTGTCCCCTGAATTATTTCATGTTTAGAAATGGTGCCTTGTTAAAGGAGAGAGGGAGAGAGAGAGAGTAGCACAAACTGCCATTATCATGCAAATCGCCCCAGAGGAAAAAGGACAGTGAAAATGATAGCACTGATCTAATTATCTGCAGGCCAATATAGCTAAGTCACTGAAAGAGGCCCACAGAAAAGGCTGCCACAGAAACACAAAAAACAGCCAGAAAACAATAAGGAACTTAGCAACAGTATAAAAACGGACTTCTTTCTGTGCACAAAGAGTAGTTTTATGAGCATTTTTCTTGCTTTCAGTTTGCAGAAAAGGTTAGAGCACATTTTAAATTCTGCATCAGGGGGTTTTACCCCCCTCAGCCCCTGCAGACACTCTGGCATGCTGGCATATCTCTACGTGCCCGGTGGTGGGAACACGGCTGCTCCTGCTTAGTGTGTCCAAACCACCATGCGTGCTGGGGATTCGTGTGACATGCTGGCTGGATCTTGGCAGGGGCCTGGGTTTCCATCATGACGTTCAGGCTTTTCACTCTTTGCATGTTGGTGCTGTTCTTGCTGCTCCCGAGGGGATCCTGGCTGGAGGATAGAAATGTGGCACTGACGGAGCGTGGTTTAGTGAGCACAATGGGGATGGGCTGGGGTTGGACTAGGTGATCTTAGACGTCCTTTCCAACCTCAATGAATCTGTGTTTCTCTGATTGTATTCTATGATTTATGCACTGCCCGCCCTCCTCGAGCAACCCACTCAAGGGCTTCAGTGCTCCCTCCATGGAGAGCTGCAGCAGGACACAGCTACTCCAGCCTGCACACGTGCACAGCCGTCCCTGTAGCCTTCATTTGTCTCTGAAAGTCCATGAAATGCTACCCACCAGGTTGCCAAACACAGATTCCAATGAACAACTAAAAAAAAATCTTAAAACCACTGATTGTGTCCGACAAAGAGGACCTCAGGTAAGATTTTCACCCTCAGCTCTTCTTGTTGAGGGAGGGGAATAGGCAGTTCCAGTGTAACTATTCTGCCCTAATTTAGTGGTCTGCTTTGAAGCTGAATCCTGCTTTGTAATTGCCTGTTTTCTCCACTAGGAAGAGAGTCCCAGGATCAATCTCAACTAACTACGTTCACTCACATATTATTCAATCAGTGCATCTGCCAACTCTGCCCTCCTTTCTTTGGATCTATAGGCATCAAAACAACACAGAACAGTTGCCCAAATGTCCTGAAAATGCTTCTTATCCATCCAGAGATCACCACACTCCATTCTGAGGGGGTAAACTCCCAGCCAGTAACTGTTTATGCACAAGGTACAGGAGTGCAAACACTGTGCACTCAAGGTTTCACAGAATCAAAGAATCGTTACGATTGGAAAGACCACTTAAGACCATCTTAGCTCAACCATCAACCCAACACCACCGTACCATCAAACAATGTCACATCTACCCTTGAAAACCTGCTGCCTCCACCACCTCCCTCGCCAGCCTGTTCCAATACCTGAGGCAATTTGTTTGGAGGATGCTGATTATTTTCACGAGGGACCATCCTCAATACTCTGCAGTCTTGTGCCCTCTGCTCTGCTCTCCACGTGAGGACCATAAGATATGGACCACCGCAGAATAAACACACGGCTTCAGACTCACTATTTAGATGTGGATTTTCCTTAGAAGGATGGTATGAATTTAGGGGAAGGAGTGGGACAATTAAAAAAATATGAGAAAACAGCAGAGAAAGGCATCAGTTTCTCTAACGCAGCCATCTTTCTATATTAGAAGACAAATCTTTCTGTATCTGAAGAGGCACCACACAAAGACAAAAGACATAAATCAGACGAAGGAAATTGCCACAAAAACGGAGGCAGAGAAGCAAAAGACACTCAGCCCCTCCATCAGCTGTCTGGAGCACTCACTACATCTTAGTTTGAATAGACCAAGTGTCCCCCAAGCCCACCTATTTCCTTGGGAGACTTGAGAACGTTGCTAGCATTTATGCTGTTGGGGGGTAGGAACTGTCATTTCAGTGAATAGTCAGTTAAGGTCAGAAGACAGATTTTGTTGGTAAAATTGGCTGTGTCAGATAACTGTTAGTCATGGTGATTATCTGCCAGGGAGTGCAAACAGGCTTCAAAGCGATAAGAGGAGCTGCTGGCACCAAGGCTCCTGTTTAAATTATTTTTCAGTGTACATGGAATTTAATTTATGCAGTGTTTGCAAACAACATCTGATCACTGCATCAGATGGCCCAGGGACCTGCTCAGCAGCTGCCAAACTTGCACCCAAACGGACTGACATCCTCCTTTGCTGCACTGGAGAGATGTGAGCCTTCTTTCTCAAAACTGGGCATTTTTTTGTTCTTCCACATAGCAAGCTTCTCCCCATCTGATCTCTTCTACAGCATTATCCACCCAATATACCACATTCTTCCCTCCCTCTCTTTTATACTGGCATATCTGCAGCCGCAGTCAAAATCGTTCTGACAAATGTCTCAGACAGCTCTTGTGTTACAGTCACCTTTTGTACGGGACCAGAAGGCACCATCTGGGACACAGAGCTCAGAGAGCTGTGCAGTCAGAGGTTCCTAAGGCACTGACTGCAGGAGGATGGGGACTCTCAGGGAGCATGCATCACTCCGTGCTTGTCCAATTCTTCTAGCTCTTCCCAAGGCTGACTTCTGAACTCTGCCAAGGAGAGGACATGAAACTGCTGTAGCAGACATGTCGTTCTGAAGGACCTCTGTTGGATATCCCCTGATGTCTCCTTCTGCTCTGGCTGACACAGTGACAGCAGCTCTCTGCCTTGAGGATGAGCCTCAGAGAGAAGCAGGTTTATCTGTTGGGTATTAGCAGAAGTTCAGAATTAATTCTCTGCCTAGTGGGACATTTATTGCTTAATGTTGGACCAAACATTGGTGCTGAATCCCTGTCAGTTTCTGGTGTAGCTCAGGGAATATCACCTAAATTCAGATGAGTTATGACAGTGGTGGTATGCAGGATTGTGAGACTCAAAGGAGAACGTGGTCCTGTACCCAGCACCAACATAGTGGCACAAGAACATCATTCATGTTGTGTTCCTTCACTCCAGCACATGGTTGCACAAAGATCTCTGTGGGCATGACAGGGGAGCTCGTCATGTCCCCTCGCCTCATCTCTCCCTTCAGAGTCATTCTCGATTCACACTGTCACTGCTTGCTCAGCCTCACTGTGCTCTAGTTGGCCTTACTGTGACCACAGTAGGCGTGGGAGGACCGTGTGATGCCACCATCCCCACGTCCCAGCTCCACATGCCACTGCTAATTTCTCCCTCCCAGCTCCCAGGGCTGCTCCTCCAGCCACCACTTATCGTTACGATTATCTCAACCCAAACCAACAACATCTGGCAGCATCCCACTTCCCTGCTTGGTACCCCCAGAGCAGGGACAAGCACTGAATAATCCCCCTGAGTTTGGTGTGTGGTCTGGTGTTCCGTGTCCTCCTGCAGACAGTACAGAGACGGGGGTCACACGGGTCATCAGAATGCTAATAAGAAATCTGATTGATGAGCCGGTGCCTCAGGGCTGAATGGGATACTTAATTAATGACTTCTGCTCTGCTTAAGAAAAAAAGTTTCTCTTAGCTCCCATCCCTCTTTTTCTTAAAAAAAAAAATTCTTGTTGCTCCTCTCCCCCTTTTTTTTAAAAAAAAAAAAAAAAAAAAAAAAAGAAACCTCTATAATCCTAAGTTTTCCAAACAACATAAAGGGAACTTCAAAGACAGACATGGGCAGTTTTTATGTGTCGGGTTGGGTTGGTTCAGTGATTCTTTCCTTTCTTTGTTTACAAGGGCAGCCAGGCTTGATTCCAAGGCTGAAAAATAAAAGGCCACATTGTTTAACCAGATTCTGGATTTTTACAAGAAATTTCCTCCTTCCCAGTAGGGCAATTAACTGCTTCATCTCTGGGTCCGTGAGCCCCAAACTGTGCCATTGGCCCCATGAAAAGCTGCAGCGTTTGGCTCCTGCCAAAACATGGCTCTACTTTGGAAACAAGACGTACTGAGGGGCTGCTATTGTCCCACTAACTGCTAACCAGGAGCCAGGGCTGTGTTTTGCAGGGAAATAAAAGCCTGTGAGGGGAAAATACCTGGTAGGCACTTAGCTTTGCAGTGTCGAATGGGATTTCAGCAATTAGCAATGGGAAAACAGCAACAGGTTGAAACGATCTCTTCCGGATTGATTTGGAGGGTTGTTTCATGCTAACTGAATAGCAGCAGGAAAGAAGATGAAAAGAAAAAAAAAAAAAAAAAAAAAAGGAGGAAACACACACACAAATGGATTTCGTAACTCTGAGGTCTTNCACACACAAATGGATTTCGTAACTCTGAGGTCTTTTTTAGGAGCTAGATAAGCTGCAGTATCCATTGCAGAGCGGGGGATGAAGGGTGGCACACAGGGTCTGGTGGCTCCTAGCATCCACCTTTCACTCCAGGCAGCAACCCTGAGCCCCCAGATCACATGGAGACAGATAGTGTATGGGAACCTCCTGCTGGAGCCCTGCAAAGTAGGATGGGGCAGGCCCGACTGCCAGGCTTTCCCTCCAGTGCTCACTGCAGGAACACATCAGTACTCTATTGCAGGAGGATGTGGTGCCACCAAACCAGGTTATGCCAGGCTGCTTCACTGGGGCTGTCTGGATGCTGCAGCCTGGCTTTGGATGTCTTCTCTTTGCAGCATCAGGGCCTCTTCAGCTGTAGCTTTAAATACAGTTAGAAATCATTTGTTTCCAAAAAGCCAAGCAGCACAGAGAATCTGTGTCTGTCTGAATAGGGTGTGAATTTAGTAGGTGGCTGGACACCAGCTTTGGCCAAGCACTGGTTGCTCTCAGCTCTGTGGGGGCGTTTAGGAGCCCCTTATTCAGCTATTTTATTACCTGAATAGCGCTGACCTATTTAGAGCCACAGACAAGTTCACAGCCACTTTCCTCCATGCAGACTTTGGCTCGCAACCCACTGCCATGGCCTCCTACCCAATTCTGTCCAGGAGCCAAACCCTGCATGGCAAAGGTGCAGCAAAGCAATAACATAAAGTACTCCGATGTTCTCGGTAGCCCACCTGACCACAGTGAGGTTCAGATTGGATATCAGGAAAAGATTCTGCCCCAGAGGGCAGTGGGCACAGCCCTGAGCTGCTGGAGCTCAGGGAGCGTTGGACAGTGCTCTCACACATCAGGTTTGGGTTCAGAGTGGTTCTGTGTGGAGCCAGGAGCTGGACCCAATGATCCTTCCAACTCAGGATACTCTATGATTCTGTGATTTTAGGAAATTTGGGCAGGTGCTAGTTTGATTTTAGCTCATCAGCTCTCCCCACTGCAGGGGGGAAACCTTTTAAAGAGTTAATAACCAGAGGGGCTTTAACCAGGCAGCAGCAGCAGCAGCAGGAGGAAGAGGGCAGAGGTGTGGGAATGGAGCAGGTCTCTGACCCTCACCACAAACGAGGAGCAAAACAAGTGAGAAAAGCCCCACCAGGCTGATGGGCAGCCAGGAAAAACAACAAACCAACATCTACGCCCAGAGCTCATTTGCATTTGTATTGGGCACTTGGGGAACAAGGATAAAACACTTTATTTTCCAGTGGGGTCCACGGAATATGAATTTGTGATCCTCTGAATATCAGCAGCAACATCTGTGCATGAGCACAGAAGGGAAAACCAAGGTGTTTTTGGTGATCTTGTTCTTAGCTGCTAACATCAGAAAAACACATCACTTGCTGCTTCTTCCTGGGTCTCACCAACAGCACAGGCACAAAATAACAGTGACTTCTGGATGCACTGTGTGTTGGGGTGGAGAAGTCAAGGAGGGAGGTGTGAGGGTGATGGATGTCACAAGCAATGTGTTGGTTACCCATGGATGAGGCGAAGGACCTAGAGTATAGAAGCAACATCAGAGTCCTCTGTACATCACCTCCACACAGGCAGAGTAAAAGCAAAGCAAAATAATATCTTCGAAAAATGGGAAAATATTGAGAAATGCCATTTCTGTCCACTGACACAGTTTGTATGGCTGAGCTGCTTCTCAGGCTGGGGCTGCTCTCTGGCTGCAGGATAGAGCTCTCATGCTTCCAGTTTCCAGACAGAGATCCCATCCGCTTATGTTCCTGGACTGCCCATCCCTGTGCATCCAAAACACATTCAGTGCTTTCCTGATGGACCTCTGGGGTTCCCTGGTCTGGTGACTTTGCAAGTCCTCCTGGGGGAGGATGAACTGGCCCAGTGTGGGCAGCTCTATGTTGCCAGTTTCTTTTTGCTGTACAGTTCTGTTGAGATTTCACAGAATCCCACACTGGTTGGGGTTGGAAGGGACCTCTGGGTCAATCTGGCCCAACCCCTGCTCCAGCAGGGACACTCAGAGCACTGTGCCTAGGGTCATGTCCAGGCAGCTTTTGGAGGTCTCCAAGGAGAAGACTCCACAGCCTCTCTGGGCAGCTTGTGCCAGTGTTTCAATTTACCCATTCTGCACTTTTAAGGACCGAAGACAACAACAGAGTCCATGTATCCCAAGTCAAAGTCAAAGTTGAAGTGTTGATGCTACTGTTCCTTTAACAACCTGATGAATGATTATGACCTCCTGGAGAGGAGCTCTGAGGAGAGGGAGCTGGGTGTCCTGGTGGATGACAGGTTGGCCATGAGCCAGCAGTGTGCCCTGGTGGCCAAGAGGGCCAATGGGATCCTGGGGTGCATTAACAAGAGTGTGGCCAGCAGGTTGAGGGAAGTGATCCTCCCCCTCTACTCTGCCCTGGTGAAGCCTCACCTGGAGTACTGTGTCCTGTCCTGGGCTCCCCAGTAACAAAAAAGACAGGGATCTCCTGGAAAAGAGTCCAGCGGAGGGATACAAGAGAGATGAGAGACCTGGGTCGGTTCAGC